>CALNHX010002698.1:0-170711 GCA_940337035.1 Agriotes lineatus
ATTGAAAATCATATCATATGATATGATATTTATTTACTTCCATAAGACATTACATGTATAGGAATTGTCACAAAATAATAACGTGTATTTACAAGAAAGTACATACATAATTATAACATGCAGTCGTTGACAGAATAATAACATTTCATATTTAAATACGATTTCAGTTTCTTTTGGAAATCTTGGGAGCTGGCGCAGTTTTTAATGTCCCCAGGTAACAAATTGTACGCTATAACTGCTGCATTCTGTGGAGACTTAAATCCTACTACGTACTTATTAAACGGTACATGGTAATTATTTTTTATACGAGTATCAAAATTGTGAATAGTAGAATTTTTTACAAAGTTCTTTTGATTATTATAGGCATTTAGGCATTATAGGCAATTCATAAATATACGAGTATAATGCAGCTACAGTCAGAATGGTATACTTTTTAAAGTAATCTACGCAACTGGTACTAGAACTAATTTTGGCGATACATCTAACAAAACGCTTCTGTAGTATAAATATCTGGTTAACTTGTGTGGACCAACCCCAAACACAAATACCATATCTAAGACGGCTACCTACTGAGCATGGTAAACATTAATTAGCTGTTCATCTGTTATAGGCCAGTCGACAAGTACATTTTAGCGGGAATAATTCCGGACAAGCTGGAATAAATTTTAATCTGTTCTGTTGGGACTCAGAAAATATATATTAATTTTGCACCTCTTGATAGGCCCGGATTTAACCTCTATGCTTAAAAAAGGTCTACATTTTTATAGTTTTCCTAATATTAGTGAATATCTCGATTAGTATCCACTTTTGAGCAAAATATGTAGTTATCAAAATTAAATAGGAGCAAATTCTCTACAAAAAATGTTCTATACATTTTTGTCATATATTTGCTTGTTTCGAATTCATAGGCGTCGAAATATATTTTTTCGAAAACTGTCATCAAATGTTGACATTTTCGTTAAATTCTCAGTAAGCAAAGTGATTCTTTTTTGTCACTTAACAGCGAAATACTTTTATGTTCTAGAACGCAAAACTCTTTTGCGTTCTAGAACATAAAAGAAATGTCAAAAAATTTGTAATTTTTTAGGAACTTATTTGTGATTTTATTAATTAAGTAACCCACATTAGTTTTATATTAAGTAATTTAAAATTTCAATAGATACTAATAAATATTATAAACTATTGTAAACATGACTAATTTATGTTGTACTACATGTAAATTGAAGGTGCCGATATTGCAGTGAGTTAAATTTATACATCACTTTGACGTTTGTTAAACAATTCAGCAGGCCGTGGTTCTAAAATTAATTGTTTATGAAATATAAAATTGTCAATTAACGTTGACAGTTACCTTATTTAATTTTTTTTATTCTCATACTACTTAGTTTTATTGCAGTTTTCGAAAAATCATTGTTTGCATCTCGAATGCGAAATGCTTTTGCGTTCTCGAATGGATATTTTGCCTCCCTAAAGCTCGGCAAAATATCTTCCATTCTCGAACGCAAAAGTAGCATTTCGCATTCTAGATACAAAAATAGCCATTTTTTCGAGCATTTGCTTGTTACTTTCTTTTACGATAAAAGAAGTACTGGATTCACCCTAAAAATTCGAAATTGAGTTTCCAACAGATCTTCACGTTTTAAAGTGCCCTGAAAAAAAAAACATGTTTTTGTTCATTGCTCTGTCTGTTTGTCTGTGTGTCTGTTTGTGAACAGAATATCTCAAAACGAAAAGAGGTATGACGTTGAAACTTCATATATAAGTGTTGTGTACTATCTAGATTCGACAGCAAGCTTTTGAAGAAAATCGCATAACCGGAAGTAGGTGTTTACTCTTGTAATTTTTCAGTTTTTTTGGATTTTTTCAAAAACGTCTCCAACGATTTTTTTCAAACTTTACATTTTTATTAAATTTTTAATGTGTCTTGAAGTGAGGTAGGTAATTTTCCAGTAGAATACCTTTAAAATGGGTTTCTTTTGTTTTCTTTTCCAATTTTTTTATTAATTCCTATTTTAAATAGAACACCCAGTATATTATTACATTTTTGAATCCAGCAAAAATTTTAGAGAAAATTTGTCTGTCGAACTAACGCTCTATTTTGTATGGTTTCTGTACAAATTGCAATTTTTGAAAAATTTTGACAAATGCTTGAATGTATGTACCTATGTATGTATGTATAATCGATAACCTCGTTTTGCCTTCCGGTGTATGAAGCAAATCTTTAGCTCCTGCTATTTGTTTCGCCATTTAGTCACTTCCGGGCCAGTCTGTATATTTTCACTTGAGTTATAATTCGCTGTATTTCAATCGATATCAAATCTTGTTTGCGCAAAAGTGTTGGTTTTGGTTTTTCTGAAATTCACTTGTTATCTCTTTGCGCCAGCCGCTGCGGTCATTTTCCGTCCGCGACCTCATTTTTAACTTTCGCTTTGGTTGGAACAACTCGTTCCAAGAAAGCATCTCGTGTCCTATCTTGCACCTCGATAATTAATTTTGTTTGTGGGCTGATGACTGAAATCAGGTATATTTACGCTCCTTGGTTTGATATTCAAGTTTAGTAATTTCCCTTTCTTATCAGCTGTTAGTTACCACTTTTAAGTACCGCTTTTAAACGCCGTTTTTAAGCGACTTCTTATTTGGATTGACTCCACGTTAGATGTCCTAATCGGCATCATAATTAATAATTTGGACCCGCAATTCCTTTCTGGAATGCCATTTTGGGCTTGCCGTTTGTAACACGGAGCGTCTGTCCCCTTATCAACTTTGGCCACGAGGTCGCTGCTGCTGATGGCTGGATCTCTAAAATAAACCTGGACTAATTCAGTGCCTACCGGCAACGTTTTTATCACCACCCAGGTTAGTGTTTCAACGTTTTTTGACAACCACGTCCGCCTATGAATTGTTGGCTGAATCGATTGTAACGACGCTTCAGATTTACAATTTACAAATTTAAACTACGCTTTACAAATTTAAAACATAATGTAATAATAATAATGATAATATTAATAATAATAATAAGGTTTATTCCCAGAAAAAAAAATACATAAAAATAAATACTACATTAAAAAAACATTATTAAGGGAATGCGATGGTAATCAGATGATTCCTAGAAAAATCTAGGAATCCCTGCTCTACCCCACCACCGCTAGATTCTTGAAATTGAACTTTTGAAATAAAGATGCCAAAATAAAAACAATTTGTTATTAAATGAAAATAAATTAAATCAAATCAAATTAAATGAAACTAATAGAAATTAAACGAATCATTTGACCACTCCACATATATACTTTGTAATCTGACAAATAATTATAACAGTACTAACAAAAATACAAGAAGAGAAATGTATATAACATAATCAGGACTTCAACCAATTTAAAACTTCCTTATAAAAGGATCGTAAAGACAAAGTTTTCCATTTATAAGGCAATTCATTATATAACCTTGAAATATTATAAGTGAAAGACCGTTTGAATAATTCAGTGCGATGTAAAGATATAGTTAATAGGCCTCTGTGTCGGAGGTTCAAATTATGCACATCAGTTCGAAATCTAATTTTATTATATAAGTATGGTGGAGACTTCAATATCATAACTTTATGAAAAAAAACTATAGAATGCAAATAACGTCGTTTCTCCATGTTCAACCAGTTGGTTTCTGCTATTTTGTAAGTAATATGATTTCGTCGCCGTATGCTATGTATTAATCGTAGACACGAATTTTGAACCAGCTGTATTTTCCTAGCAGTTGCTTTATCAATACAAGGTCCGTACAATATATCACAATAATTAAAATTGACAACACTAATGAATCACATAACAACTTTTTGACCTCCTTGCTGAGCGAATGCCTATTGCTGTAAAGAAGTTTTAAATTACAATAGGCTCTTCGAATACAGCAGTTCACGTATTCACGAAATCTAAGGTCCGAATCCAATACAATACCTACATTTTTTGCCATGCCAGGGAATAGGCACACCTTTTATGTTTATATTAATTAGTTGTAAATATTCCTTTTTATAATTTGAGCTTCCAAATACAACCATGGCAGATTTTAATGGATTAATTTTAAGAGAATGCAGCTCAGACAATTCAACCAACTGATTTAGCTCTTCATTAATAGTAGTACAGGCCATTAGAGTATCACTCGGTTTAAATGACATGTAGACCTGAGTGTCACCTGCATATTGGTGGTATTTACAATTATTTAAAGCGGTACTACATAAGTAAGTGGTATAAATTAAGAACAATAAAGGACCCAAGATGGAACCTTGAGGAACACCGTATTTTATCTCACATAGATTAGACCGTCTGTTATTTAATACAACACACTGCTGTCTTCCGGTTAAATAAGATTTCAACAACTGTAAAGAAGATTGCTCAAAACCCACGTAAGATAAAATTGCATATAATATTTGATGATGTAAAGTATCGAAGGCCTTGGAAAAGTCGAGTATTAATTGTTCATCAATCTCTGCTTTAAAAGTCAGATTTACAATTTACAAATTTAAACTGCGCTTTACAAATTTAAAACGTAATGTATTAATTGTTCCTAAATTTACAATTCACAAATTCACGTATTAAGAATTTTGTAAGAAGTGCCCTCACGCCATTTTACTATCATTACCGAGATAACGGTTAAAACATATGACAGTGGTAAGCTTACTCCTTCATTGAATTGCAATCATATTCAATCCAAGAGCCCAAAAGAGGTTCAGATATTTTTTGTGCGTGCTGCAATTTCAGCATTAGTTATATACTGTATTTAAACTTTGTGATAAACAATTTACAGACCTAATTACGATGTTGCAAGCAACTATTATTTATTAACCAAATAAACCTAATTGTTGCTGTAATTTTATTTATTTCTCGAAATCTGTGATTTCTGGCGCCCTGTGTTTTTTTTATTATTAAAAGAGCTTGCAGCAGTTCAGCTGATGATAGAAATCTGCGAACCAAGGCCACCGAATTTGAAGCTAGCTAGGTCATTGCGGTGAGTAAGAACATTTCAGAGCTACCGTGGTGTATAAATGATAAGGCGGTTGATATGCGATTATACTACCATTGATTATTATTAGTGATCGATCGCAGGTTGGCTTCTTTATTGTTTCATGTAGAGGCTGGTGCTTTATGTCCTTGCATCTGGCGGTACCATGCTCAACTTGCCCCGGATTCGGGATACAAAGTTAAAGATTAAAAATCAAATTTTGGCTAATTATAAAATCACTATGAAAGGAAGTTGTGTGCGTGTATCACACCAGATTTTTTTTATTATTATTGACGTTCGATGCGACAAAAAATTCTTGTTCGTACTATATACGATTTCTATCGGGTGTTCATAAACAGTCGTCATCCCAGTTGCCTTGAAAACCAAATGTTATATCTTTGATTAATTCGTGCAACACAATGAAACGTCATTGAGTACTGTCATAGCGCATTTTTTCTCAATTTTAATAGACATACGTTTCTGAAGTCAAAACCTACTGGGATGACGACTGTTTATGAACACCCGTTATTACTCATGTAAAGAAATTATGTCGCTTACTTTGTACTCGCTTCCACACCACCTAGAGGTAGAGTACTCGGCGCGTTTTTTAAGTGCTATCCCCAATAGGCCTAATCCACTATTCCAACTTTGCTAACTTCAAGTTTCTTTTGAATTTGACTGCTCGTCAATTTTTGTTTGCTTTTTTTATGTTGGTGGTTGTTCAATATAACTTTGACTTTCAACAATATCTGTCTCGTGTTCCGAATTTGCTTCATTATCTTGGGAATGTTCTATTGATTGTTCTAGATCGATATGCAAGTCCTCGTCGTCGTCTTCGTCGTCTACTTCGATCACGTCCACAGTATTCAAACAAGATTTGCCCTGACAGAAACCACATATTACTGAGCAATAAAAACAGCTACAAGATACATTACAACCTTTGACGCATTTACAAGAAATTAGTTTCAGTAATTCTTGGGGAGCTGCGTCTTGTACAGTGGGAATAGGCATTAATCTAGAGATGGGCGCGTGACGTGAAAACAGTCGTGTCACGTCGTGTCACGGCGTGTCACGTCGTGAACGTGACTAATATTTGAAAATCGTGACGTGAACGTGAGTGAACGTGAGTGAAAATTTCCAAGGCGTGATTCCCGTTTCACGTTAATTTCAAGTTAAATATTTAGTAACGAATACAAAACTGCAGGGTGCAGCAGCTTTTAAATTCATTAAATCACAAATTGTGCCAAACAAATTACATTATGTGGCTTTATTTTTGGACCCTAATTATAAATCCTTAAAGTTCATACCTTCACATAAAAGAGAAAATTATAATGCAAATAAAACTATAGATGATAATGATGAAATACATAGCAAACGACTCAAAACTGGTACATCAGCATCAGATTCTTATCTTTCTACACTTAGAGATAGCTCTGACGATGACACATGTAATTAGAATGATGTCGAAACAGAACTAAATTAGTATGTTAAATTAAAATTCGGAAATGTAGATGACATTTTAGGATTTTGAAGAAACAGTGTACATACGCCACTGTTAAAAAACTTGAGAAACTTTAAACATAACGGCAAGTTCCGCTACAAGCGAAAGAGTATTTTCTACAGTTGGGCGAATTTTAGAAGAGCGCAGAATTCGACTTAACGCTGAAAATGTTGATCCTTGAACTTAAAAGTACTTTCAAACCTACGAATTAAAAGTTTTGCCTAGCAACATATACCTTCTGTACTCATACCAATAAGGGAAACGTCAATTCCAATGACAACTTTTGGTATTAAAAGTAATGTCTTTGAAGACAGCTGCAAGAAATATAATTGCTAGAAATCAGTATTTATCCCTTGTCGAAGTTATTGTAGTCAATTTTCATTTTTTTTCTTTTTATGTCAACTATGCTGATTGCAACATATCACGTAAATTATGTCAGGTGCAAAACATATTTTTAGTTCTCTTTAGGGTTTTTTCATTGGTTTTAAATTTGAACATTCTGTTCTATCTTTAAATTTTGAAATAAAAGCTGCGTGTCACGTCGTGAGTGGCGTGTCACGCCGTGAACGTGAGTGAACGTGAGCGTGAACGTGCGTGAACGTGACTGTTTAAAGCAAGCGTGAAACGTGCGTGACGTGAGCGAAAATTCACTCACGCGCCCATCTCTACATTAATCCATACTTTGAATTTCTCCATCCTCACTCTAAAGGTGATTTTTTGTTTCCATACCATAGCTGAATTTGGTTGTAAGTACGGAACGAGTGCAAGCGAGCTGCGTCTTTGGTTGGTGGTAATGATGCTAGATTTGGTAAACTTCTGTTAATAGATTGTACGAAACACTGGTATCTATACCTGTTCAATGATACACAGTGTTTTGATCCATACAGAAGAAGAAGAAATTGCTCTCCCACTTTATCTATTTCCTCTGGGGACGCGTTTGGGTCTTTGAAAATTTGAACAGCCTTCTGTAAGTTTTTCTCTTTCTGTAGAAGTTTAACTAACTTAATTTTCCCCTGCCTGTATAGTGCGGAAACAGTATCGCAGCCACTAAATGCATGCAGAAATAAAATGTCCCTAATTGAATCATCCAAATTTATATTATGGGTTGCATACATCCTGCTTCGAGACTTTCTCTTGCCTGGCTTCAGGAAATAAATGTTAGAACGAGACTCATTCAAGGCGGTAAGAATTAGCAATAAATCAGTGTCTTCGCCTATTATAATTACTGATTTGTAGTGAATTGATTCTTCAATTGCAGTGTTGACAATTAAGGTATCAGTATCTTCGGCAGCCTGCTTGACTCTGAAACCTTCGTTCGTTAATCGTTTACACATCATCGAGATCATTCGACATTTATTTCTCTCATTTAACAAGAATTTCCCCTGGGATACAGTTGCTGTCATTTTTTCATAGTGATTTTATAATTAGCCAAAATTTGATTTTTAATCGTTAACTTTGTATCCCGAATCCGGGGCAAGTTGAGCATTGTACCGCCAGATGCAAGCACATAAAGCACCAGCTTCTACACCGCAAGTATTATACATACATACATACATACATACAAACATTTGTCAAAAATTTTCAAAAACTGCAATTTGTACAGAAACCGTACACAATAGAGCGTTAGTTCAAGAGAAAAATTTTCTCTAAAATTTTAAGCTGAATTCAAGAATGTAATAATATACGGGGTGTTCTATTTAAAATAGGAGTCAATAAAAAAAATTGGAAAAGAAAACAAAGGAAACCCATTTTAGAGGTATTCGACTGGAAAATTGCCTAGCTCACATCAATACACATTAAAAATTCAATAAAATTGTAAAGTTTTAAAAAAATCGTTACAGCCGTTTTTGAAAAAATCCAAAAAAACTGAAAAATCACAAGAGTAAACACCTACTTCCGGTTATGCGATTTTCTTCAAAAGCTTGCTGCGGCATCTGGATAGTACACAAAACTTATATATGAAGTTTAAACGTCATACTTCTTTAGGTTTTGAGATATTCTGCTCACAAACAGACACACAGACGGACAGATACACAGACAGAGCAATGAACAAAAACATGTTTTTTGGGTTCAGGGCACTTTAAAACGTGAAGATCTGTTGGAAACTCAATTTCGAATTTTTGGGGTGAATCCAATACTTCTTTTATCGTAAAAGAAAGTAACAAGCAAATGCTCGAAAAAAATATATTTCGACGCCTATGAATTCGAAACAAGGGAATGTATGACAAAAATGTATAGAACATTTTTTGTAGAGAATTTACTCTTCTTTAATTTTGACAACTACGTATTTTGCTCAAAAGTTGATACTCATCGAGATATTCACTAATATTAGACAAAATATAAAAATTTAGACCTCTTTTAAGCATAGCGGTTAAATCCGGGCCTGTCAAGGGGTGCAAAAATAATATATATTTTCTGAGCCCCAACAGAACAGATTAAAATTTATTCCAGCTTGGCCGGAATTACTCCCGCTAACAGCCATTTTAAAAAACTTATCGACTGGCCTATTAGGACCGTGCCCAAATTTTTAAATAAGTATAGAATAGAACGTAGTTTGGAAACTAAATGTTCACAGTGAGGTCTCCACGTTAAACATTCGTCAACGTGCATCCCTAAAAATTTGATATAGTGTTACGATACTTTTGGAGTGTCCCCCGTAGCATTGAACTGTCGCTAGCTGAATTTCTGAACTTGAATATTTATGGTTGGCTTTTGTCAATTTTTGCAAGCTTTAAACTAGGTATAATTAGCTGTATCTTATTTTTAATTATTTGCCTATAATTATCAAGCAGTTTGGTAAGCAACTCCTCGAATAATTACCCATATTTTACTAATTAAATTTATTTTGGTCGTATTCCTACAGATATTTGTATATGGCGCTTAGGCAACCCCTGTTACAAATTCTTCTACACCATTCTATTTGTTGCTAGATAAAGGATATCACTTGTTGCAGTCACAATTTTTCAGGCTGTTTTTTTTTCGCATCTTCTGGCCCAAAAATTTTGGAAAGTTTTGATAACTGGTAGCTGGTGGATTTCTGAGGTCTTTCCCATTTTAAACTTGGTGCAGGCTGCTGGTGCCTCGGCCGTGTGCTTGAATTTTTGAGCTAATTAGTATAGCTCAGCTCCGTTTTGATTTCTCGGAGGATCTGAAAAAGCACATGTGCCCTTAAGACGTTCGTATTTGATTTGGTTATACGTACGTCCTTCGCAACTGCGGATTCGTCTGAGGCCAGCATTGCTTCTGCCCTTTCTTCTGGCTCGATTCCAGCGTGAGGTAAGATAAGGCCAGTTTCTTCTTATTTGGGACTTATTTGGGCATTGTGCGTTATAGCCATTTACTGCCGGATGCCATTCATTTACTGTGGGATTCCATTCCCTGTGGGATTCGATTTGCTGTGGATTTCGATTTACTGTGGACTTGGATTTATTGTGGGATGCCATTTCCTGTCGGCTACGACCTTGGGAGAGTTCGGACGCTTCCTGCGAGAGGTTGAACTTCCCCCTGAAGAGGCTTAGCACTCCTTGTTCAGCTGCACTCTGCTGGCATCCAAACCGTCGATTTGGGCCCCTGAAACCATCGAATTGTCAAGGAGCTCGACAAATTCCCTGGTAGCTACGCTGGAGGGGTAGCACTGCACTCACCTGTGATACAATCACCGCCTCCTAGGTCCGCTGGGCCTCTCGCTGTGTCTGCCGAAACCTCCATCGCTTCTGTCGTCCCCGGCCTTCCGCAATCCACAGGCTAGGAGCGGACATGTTTTTACTACAGGCAAGAATCTGATATAGCTATTTGCGCCTGGTGTATTTTATAGTTAGTTATTGGAATCTCGTCTCATTAACAGATAGGGCATGTAGGATATTTTTGGCACAGTAATGCTTCGTCGAGTTAGATGTTAGTGCATGTTTTTGTATAATTTTAATGCGTTAATTGTGATAGGGCTATTGCAAATTTTGAGCGCCCATTTTGTGCAGGCTACTGACCTTTATTGAATTTTTAATCGAGCTCACTCGAATTGGTAAAGACAGCCCTGTGGCTCAATCCTGTAGGAGCCTTCGGTTTCGGATCGGCCACGGACCACGGCGTCTCCGTGGGAGGGCCTGCAAGGACCTTGGTTAGGAGGTTCCGCTGCCGCTGGAGGCTGCCGCGCCCCATTGAGCCCCCTGCAAATTGTATGTTAGATCATCCGCGCTAGTAATTCAGTTTTAAGGCAGTACTTACCGCTTTTTGCCTGCTGTTTGCTCGATATCTTCGGGTTTGTGGCGACGCCATTTGCATGTCGGTCGCTTAGGTCTGACGTCATTTTTTTAGCGTGTGGTGGCTAAAGAACCGATTTCGGTAGCCGATTGCTTTACTTGGGAGTCGCGTGAGCCCGTTAATTATTTTGTCGGAACTCTGATTGCGGCGTTCGCGATTTTTCCGCGTTATTGTAATTTATTCGCGAGTTTACGTAGGTACAAGTTTGCCGAAGGTTTATTCAAGCGATTGCTTTAGCGTTCATTTATGCACCTGATGTATTTCCATTAAGAAAACTGCTCTGTGAACTATATGGCCATATACCCTCGTAGTTTTGACATTAGAAATTTTGGATTAATTACTTTAGGATCTTACTGAGCTGATATTCGGGGTTTCACATCAGCTGAGCGCTTGCATAACCTGGCCCTGCTATATCCTGCCTCACAGGGATTAATTATTTTTTTTTTTTAATTTAATACTCGCTACGCTCCGTTTTAACCGCGCAATGTTTTAATGTGTTAGCCCATTCTCAGGTCATAGTCATTGCTGCTCGTGGGCTACTATTTGCTCGATATTTATATCTATATTTGTATTTATATTTATTATTGCATGTCGCATACGGTGTGTTTTCTTTGGTGTTGCTAAAAATATTGCCTGCTGTGATATATATATATATACTTGTGTTAGCCTTGCACTATAGTACGCACCGATATATTTAAAATAAAGCTGTGATCTATTCATTAGTTGTTGGTTTGTTTATTTTTGACTTGCTGGTTTTTATCCTCGACCTTGTGTAAGGTCCGGCACAAGGAATTGGATCTTAGTCTAGGACCTGGCGCCCACTCCTTTTTTTTGTATTCTCTTTCAGCTTAGCTGGAACCCTGCGACCCTCGCGGCGAGCTAGCCCAATTAGGCCGATAGTTACCAGCCGGCAAAATAACTAGTATAACTTTCGCCAAAAGGTAAGGCCGACCGTCTATCTTCCCTGACAAGAAGATTTTGACGCCCAACGCTTTGGGGCCTTGAAAGGATTTTTGACTACGTCGTTATTAGGGTACTTGGTGGTACTATAGTGCAAATCGAATTGTTAGGGTGTTAGAATTTATTATTGGCTAGGTGATTTACATTTGGTATTATTTATTGTCGATACTTGTTGGGTATTTACAATTGATTATTGCTAGTTATAGGTTTGTTTATTGCATGCTATTTACAGGTTTTGCTTGGGTTAGTTATAAGCCTAGTTTAAATAAGTTTTTTTGATCATCTTGTCCTGTTGGAACAGCAAGATGGTATTTAGATTAGATGTTAATCGTTTGCTCGTCGATGAGCTCGATTATGAGCTTCGAGTTAGAGACATTGCCATTCAGGGCAACGTCCAAGACAAACGTAAATTACTCCGTGCTCGTATGAAGATAGATCTTCTTATGAATGTCACTTTCACTCCCGTGTCTTTCGACGCTACTGAAGAACTTGCGATCTGTGAAGACAAACTTTCTATTTTAGCTGCCGAAATTGATAGTTGCACCTCTAGGAACTTGGACAATGATGCCCAACGATTAGGTACTCGCCTTCTTCATGTTCAAGGTCGTCTAGGTCATATTCTAGCAGAACCAGATTCCGCTTCTAGGTTGGAGTCCTTGAAGGATAGATGCGAACAATTAATTGCCGCCTTGGAAGCGAAACTTCAGCTTCACGTTGATACCCAAGCTCGCAACGACACAACAGCTGCACCGAGTGATTCAAGCTCGGAGGACGGTTCAGTAGCTGCGCCTCAGGAAACTCATATTCGCCCCCATAGCTCTGTTGTCACTACGTCTCAGGAAGACGCTGCCTTGCCTATTCGTCCTATTACTAGCTCGGTTACGTGGAGTCATCCTTTGTCCACTTCACAGTTCTTTGCCCCTCAGGCTATTCCTAGTAGCTCAGCCATGCAGCCTGGCATGTACTTGGATTATCTGCCCTTTGCTGATGCTGTCAATCGTCGTTCTTCTGCTGCCGAAGATGTCAACCAGTCTGCGTCGCATAGACACACTTCGACTGCCAACTACTTAGCCATCAACAAATGGAGGATCACCTTCGATGGAGGAAATGGCTTAACTAGCTTTTTAGAAGAAATTGAAGAAACTCGCATAGCTCGAAACGTATCCAAGGATCAACTTTTTGCTGCTGCCATCGAATTGTTCACTGGCAACGCTCGAATTTGGTTTCGTTCCATTCGCAACACCATTCGTTCTTGGGACGAATTGATCATCGCTTTGAAAGCCGCTTTCCTGCCTTGTGATTATGAAATCAGCCTATGGGATGAGATCCGTAGTAGAACCCAAGGACCCGATGAGCCCGTGACGGTCTATGTTGCTATTATGGAGAACCTTTTTAGTCGCCTTTCTCGTTTACCTGTAGAAATGGAACGCATAGAGATTATGCGTAGAAACTTGCAACCATACTTACAGGCACAACTGGCTCTCTACTCTCCCACGAGTATCTCGCAACTCAGACAACTTGGAAAGTTAATTGAAGATGCTAAGGTGCGTGCTTCGAGGTTCAAGAATCCACCTCCGCCTTATCAAGCCCTCGAACCTGACTTGGCTTATCACAAGCCCCGTTTTGGAGCTAGAGCTGCCGCCATTGAAGAAACTAGTTCCACTCCTAGTCCCTCTGCCGAAGAACAAGTCTGCGATGTTACAGCCGCTCGACCCTATGGTGTGTGCTGGAACTGTGGGAAGCCCGACCATCGCGTAGCTCAGTGTCCATCGCCACGCAAATTGAAGTGTTATCGCTGCGGTAAAGCTGACGTCACAATTCGTACCTGCCCTTCCTGTTCGGGAAACGGGAACGGAAGGCGTTAAGAGGCCGATTAGCGTCTTCTCCCGCCACCATTTCTGAGGCCAATGTCGTCTCCCAATCTCGAGAAACGGATCACATACCTACTGGACATCGTATTCTGCTCGATTTCATCTTGAGTCACGCCAGTAAAGATGAAAGGCCCTATCTTCGTGTTTCAATTTATGGCAAGGATCTACTTGGCTTGTTGGACTCCGGCGCGAGCCGTACCATTTTAGGTCGCCAAGGATGGGAAGTATTGAAGGGCGTCTGCAAATTAAGCTCTGTTAAATCTACCACCTGCAGCGTCGCCAACGGTGATAAATGCCATAGTATAGGTACACTTACCGTCCCCATCGTACTGAGAGATCGCGTGAGAACTTTCGAAGTCCTGGTTATTCCTTCACTCCCACATACATTAATTTTGGGCACCGACTTCTGGAAGAGGATGGCCCTTGTGCCAGATCTTCGCCATGGGGAATGGACCTTCTCCAAAGCCTCGGCTGACGAGCAAATCGCTGCGATCCGTTCGACTGAACACCTCACGAACGACGAACAAGCTGTGCTTGATCAGACTATCGGCGAAGCTTTTTCTTTGATAGGAGATGGTGTAGGATGCACCCATTTAGTGGAGCATGTAATCAAGACAGATGCTGAACCAATTAAGCAGCGCTATTATCCAATCTCGCCTGCTTTACAACAGCACGTGAATCAAGAGCTCGACGATATGTTAGAAAAGGGCATTGTGGAACCCTCAACATCCGCATGGTCATCGCCCATCGTTATGATAAAGAAGAAGGATGGTTCTTACCGCTTCTGCGTAGACTATCGGAAGCTCAACAAGGTGAGCCAACCTGATGCCTATCCACTTCCGTACATCAGCAACATCTTGGACAAGTTACGTGATGCACAATACCTGACCACGTTAGATGTCAAGTCAGCTTACTTTCAGGTGCCGGTTTCTGTCGCTAGCCGTCCGCTAACTGCCTTCACTGTCCCTAATCGTGGGTTGTACCAATTTTGTCGCCTCCCGTTCGGCCTTCATACCGCCCCGGCGACTTGGCAACGCCTTATCGACCGAGTTATTGGTGCCGACCTAGAACCTTACGCCTTCACATACTTGGATGACATTATTATCTGCACTCCTACCTTCGAAAAACACCTGGAGGTCTTGAAGGAAGTCATATCTAGGATCGCCAAGGCCGGCCTAACTTTGAACCGGGAAAAATGTCATTTTTGCAAGCCCGAACTGAAGTACCTGGGGTACGTCGTGAACTCCAAAGGTCTACTCGTCGACCCGGAAAAGGTCGAAGCAATCTTGAACATCCCTAACCCCAAGACGGTACCAGAGGTTAGAAGGATATTGGGAATGGCATCGTGGTATCGGCGCTTTGTGCCTAACTTTTCTTCAGTTGTGTCACCTATGACTCGCCTGCTTCGCAAGAACCAGAAGTTTGTTTGGTCTGAGGAATGTCAAACCGCATTTGACACCATTAAAGACTGCCTCGTCTCGGCCCCTGTGCTCTCTTGCCCAGATTTCAGTCGTCCCTTCACCATTCAGACGGACGCCTCTGGTTATGGACTCGGAGCCGTCTTGTCCCAGACGTATCCTGAGGGAGAGAAGGTCGTCTGCTATATAAGCCGTTCACTCACGAAGAATGAGCGGAAGTTCAGCACAACGGAACGTGAATGTCTCGCGGTACTCTTCGCCATCGAAAAACTTCGCCCGTACATTGAGGGAACTAAGTTCGACGTCGTGACCGACCACTACGCCCTCAAGTGGTTGCATAATATTAAAGACCCCATAGGACGCATTGCGCGTTGGGCCATACGCCTACAACAATATAACTTCAATGTTATCCATCGCAAAGGCAAAGACAATGTCGTACCTGACGCTCTATCCAGGTCCGTACCTATTGTCGATGAGGTCACTGAGGACGATGATGTTCAAGACCGTTGGTATGCTCGGATGCGCCTAAAAGTCCGAAACGATCCACAGCACTATCCTGCTTGGCGCGAGTCGAATTCGCAACTCTACAAACATGTTAGGAGCCCGTATCCAGAACTCATGCAGGCCAATGAAGATTGGAAGATAGTTCTACCTAAGGACAAACGTTCAGAAGTACTTAGACGTAATCATGATGATCCTACCTCAGGACATCTTGGCGTTTCGAAAACCTTAGGTCGCATAGCTCAGAGGTACTACTGGCCCAAGATGCGAACGGACGTTCTGCGCTACATTCGCAACTGCAAGGTGTGTTCCCGCACTAAGCCTGACCAACGACCACCCGCTGGACATATGGGAGGTCACACAAACATCTCGAAGCCCTGGGAGGTTATCTGCATGGACCTCATAGGACCTCTACCTCGTTCTTCTCGGGGATACCAGTATATACTCGTAGTGGCTGATTGCTTCACTAAACTTCCTCTTGTATTTCCCCTTCGTAAGGCTACGGCCGCTGCAGTCGTACGTCACGTTGAAGAAAACGTGTTTTTATTGTTTGGCGCTCCGAAGAGAATTATCTGCGACAATGGTGTCCAGTTCAAGAGTCGCGAATTTACTGCCTTGGCTAGGAACTATGGTTGCAGAATAGCGTTTACAGCGTTGTATCACCCTCAGGCAAATCCAACGGAACGCATCAATCGTGTTCTGAAAACAATGCTTACAGCGTACGTGTCCGACAAACAACGTGAGTGGGATAAATACTTACAACAAGTCGCTTGTGCCATAAGAACCTCCAAGCATGATGTCACTGGTCATAGCCCCTACTTTTTGAATTTTGGCCGAGAAATTACACTCGACGGGAATCCGGAAGAAGGACCTGAAGATGAAGGTCCCGAACTTCGTGTCATCAGGGATGAAAACCCCAATATAAGAGCCCAAGCGCTGCAACGATTGTACAAAGAAGTAAAAGTTCGTCTTGCTAGGGCCTACGATCGTTCGAAGGTCTACTACAACCTGCGAAGACGACCTGATGAATATCAGGTAGGCAACTCCGTTTGGAGAAGAAACTTCACGCAATCGGATGCTGCTAACCACTATACTGCTAAATTGGCACCCAAGTTCATTGGACCCTTTATAATTCATAAGAAATTGTCTCGCTTCATATATCAACTTAAGGATCCAGACGGACGTCTACGCGGGAATTGGCATGCCAAAGACTTGAAGCTCAACAACGCTGTCGACGATAATGATGATTTGGTTTAGTCTACGTCTTTTTGGGTAGGCTGGTTTGGGGACGTCGGACGGAACCTTTGGGACCCAACTCACCTTTCCTTTTTCTCGAATTGGAGTCCCGACCTAAACATCTGGTCCCTTCATTTCTCGCATCTTTCTCTGTCTCATTTTTTTTTTTTTTGTTTGAAAGGGATGTTCCCTCTTTTTGCTGTGCTCGTTCTCTTTATACTTCGTGTTATTTTGGATATCAGTTCTATCTTCTGTCATTTGGAGATAGCTTCAGTGCTGTAGGTCGATCCTGGGCCTAAGTACTTAACCCTTGGTTGAGGTTGGTTTTCCTTTCCCTTCCTTCTTCTGTGTCGTTCGCTTTCCTGTCTCCCACTCCACATCTTTCCGAGGTGTTTGCGTTTCGGGTGCATCTTTGTTGCAACCTGACGTAACCTTCCCTTCCACCGGCGCAGCTCACATCATCTTGCAGCGACGGAAGAGGTTGGTGTCTAGTTGTCTTCGATGATGTGCTTGAACTCTTACATCCTCTCTTCTTGTCTACTTCTTTAGATCCTTTGTTCCTTCCCTTTGTTTCCTTCCGGCAGGCATCGTTTTTTTTTGTTGTCTCTTAGGGCGATTTCTTTTGTTGGCATTTGTATGGTCGGGTAAATCTGGGGTGATTTACCCTCCCTTTTGTTGGGGGAGGATTTGTTACGATACTTTTGGAGTGCCCCCCGTAGTATTGAACTTCTGCTAGCTGAATTTCTGAACTTGAATATTTATGGTTGGCTTTTGTCAATGTTTGCATGCTTTAAACTAGGTATAATTGGCTATATCTTATTTTTAATTACTCTCCTATAATTATCATGCAGTTTCGTAAGCAATCCCTCGTTTAATTACTCATATTTTGCAAATTAGGTTTATTCTTGCTACATTTTTACAAATATTTGGGTATGGCCGCTAGGCAACCGGTGATACAAATTGTTTTTAACTATTCCATTTGTTGCTAGAGCAATGTTATCTCTTCCTGCAGTCAAACTTGCCTGACTGGTTTTTTGGCTTCTCCTGGCCCAAATTTTTGGTTATCAGATGACCTGTGGGCTGGGTTTTTGAATTTTTCGGCTTTCTTTCCAAGCTAAACGGTCGTGCTAGTAGGTGTTCCTCTGCAGCTAAGTGCTTCATAGCCCTTTGGTAGGGCTCGCCTCTTCGAATAGATTGTTTGAGGGATCTGGAAGCATTTCTGCGTTATCGTGGATGTTCGTAATGATTAGATAGCTACTTACTTGCATCCCTTCGCTTTTGGCGGATCTCCTGGACGCCTACTTTAGCGCGCTCCTCTCGGCTCGACCCCCAGCTGGAGGTAAGACTAGGTCAGTTTCTTCTTAATCGGGAATACATTTGGGTTCTGTGCGTTTTTAGCAAAAAATTCCCGGTGGGAATTAAAACACTCCCCATCTGCTTGAAATCCTTCCTGTCTGGAGCAGGCCTATCCCGTTCGACTGCACCCTGCTGGAATCCAGTTCGATGCACTGGGCCCTAAGATAGTCGCATCGCCTGTGAATGTTGCAACCCTCGTGGGCAACACTGAAGATTGAGCAACTGCTTTACACTCACCTGCAAGTCATTCTGCAGCCTCCACAGCTGGCACTGCCTCCCGCAGCTGCAGCCGCCCTCGTTGCTTCGCTAGCTACGTCCAACAACAGGGGAGCAAACGGAGAGATTAGGTTCTGGTAAACTTTCCTGCAGGCAAGACGTTATTGTAGATAATATGCATTGCGCCTGTTGTACTTTATAATTGAATCATACTGTTTCATGCCGTTAGCACTTCGGGCATGTGATTTAGGCGATAGGTTTCGTGCATCGTTAGTTTAGTAATATTTGGAATTTGTGTAATTAAATGTTAGGGCCGCCGCGCAATGACATGCGGTTACCCTCTGCTACTTGCTAAATTAAGGTCGTAAGATTTACCTGTGTATTGCTCCGTTTGTGCATTCGGGTCTCCTAGCCTTATTGACCTCTGCGTTATCTGAAAAATTTATAGAGTAGAACTTGTAGCTTTGGGCTTCACTTGTGTCCTTTCTGGACGTCGCGTTTACTCACCAGCTTGCATAACACAGTTCGGACGCCTTAAAGTTTCGCTGTCTTCATCACCAAAACAATAGTTAATATTTTCATGTCAAACCTTCGACGCGAAGTTAGGCACACTTCAGTAGCGTGTCTCGTAAGCCGACTCCGGGAGCGTTGTGGTTATTGTAGATCTCCGTTAACCGAGTAAGGGGCAAATCCAAGCCTTTGCTTTCTTTAGCATATAAATATACATACGTACACTTAATGCATTTTTAATATGGACACCGTCGTTCATGTGTGGCCACGCAAGCGCACGCTGATTCCGCCCCTTTAGAAAATTTTGAATATAGATATAGCGTCATTTAGGGCTAACCTTCGGGGTTAAAACGTTAGCCGAGGTGGTCTTGTATTGCTCTGAGCCGGTATACGCAAAATTTTAAACTCGCTCCGCGACTCGCGCTTGATCAATTTATTTTCTTTTTAAATTTAATACTCGCTACGCTCCGTTGTAACCGCACAATGTTTTAATGTGTTAGTTCATAGTCATTGCTGCTCGTGGGCTACTATTTGCCCAATACTTATATTTGAATTTGTATATACATTTACTATTGCATGTCTCATACTGTGTGTTCTTTGATGTTGGTAAAAATATTGCCTGCTGTGATATTTGTATTTAGTTTATGTTAGCATTGCACTATAGTACGCACCAAACTCTTTGAAATAAAGCTGTGATATTTTCTTTGGTGGTTGATTTGATTGTTTTCTTTGTGCTGCTGGAAATTGTCCTGACCTTATGTACGGTCCGGCATAAGGATTAGAACTTGAGTCGTGGACCTGGCGCCCTATTTTTTTTTATACTTTTTCAGCATAGCTGGAACCCTGCGACCCTCGCGGCGAGCTAGCCCAATTAGGCCGATAGTTACCAGCCGGCAAAACATCAATTATAACTTTCGCCAAAAGGTAAGGCCGACCGTCTATCTTCCCTGACAGTAACGTTATTCGCTTTCTACATTACTCGAGAATTTTAAAGAACTCGCTCCTAACGTCGCTCGTTCATTCAAACTATTCTCTTGTAATGTAAAAACCTTGATAACGTTACTTGTATCGTAAATTACTATAAAATTACTGCTTCAGGATCTTATTAGATGCCGTATTAAATTAATGCGAAACTCAGAAAGCAGCTACAGCAAACGGTGGCGATTAGCAGCCCTATTTGTTTGCTTCGAATTTTCAAATCGGCAATATAAAGCTTCTCGCTCCTTCTCGGTTTCGCATTCAATTTTCTACAATCCAGAAATTCGAACATGGCGGTTGTACAACATCGATGGAGTTAGATAAAATTTATTTTTATTCAATATTAATCCTGCGAGTGTCATAGCTCTCATTTCTGCAGTAATATAGATAAAATTACTGCTTCAGGATCCTATTAAATGCCGTATTAAATTAATGCAAAGATCCGAAAGCAGCCACAGAAAACGGTGGCGATTAGCAGCCCTATTTGTATGCTTCCAATTAGCAAATCGGCAATATAGAACTTTTCCCTACTTCGTGGTGTCGCATTCAATTTTCTACAACCCAGAAGTTGGAACATGGTGGTTGTACAACATCGATGGAGTTAGATAAAATTTATTTTTATTCTATATTAATCCTGCGGGTGTCATAGCTCGCGTTTCTACAGTAATATAGTTAAAATTACTGCTTCAGGAACCTATTAGATGCCGTATTAAATTAATGCGAAGCTCGGAAAGAAGCCACAGCAAACGGTGGTGATTAGCAGCTCTATTTTTTTGCTTCGGAATTTGCCAATCGGCAATATAAAGCTTCTCCCTTCTTCGCGGTGTCGCATTCAATTTTCTACAACCCAGAAATTCGAAAATGGCGGTTGTACAACATCGATGAAGTTAGATAAAATTTATTTTTGTTCAATATTAATCCTGCCAGTGTTATAGCTCTCGTTTCTATAGTAATATATTTAAAATTACTGCTTCAGGATCTTATTAGATGCCGTATTAAATTAATGCGAAACTCAGAAAGCAGCTACAGCAAACGGTGGCGATTAGCAGCCCTATTTGTTTGCTTCGAATTTTCAAATCGGCAATATAAAGCTTCTCGCTCCTTCTCGGTTTCGCATTCAATTTTCTACAATCCAGAAATTCGAACATGGCGGTTGTACAACATCGATGGAGTTAGATAAAATTTATTTTTATTCAATATTAATCCTGCGAGTGTCATAGCTCTCATTTCTGCAGTAATATAGATAAAATTACTGCTTCAGGATCCTATTAAATGCCGTATTAAATTAATGCAAAGATCCGAAAGCAGCCACAGAAAACGGTGGCGATTAGCAGCCCTATTTGTATGCTTCCAATTAGCAAATCGGCAATATAGAACTTTTCCCTACTTCGTGGTGTCGCATTCAATTTTCTACAACCCAGAAGTTGGAACATGGTGGTTGTACAACATCGATGGAGTTAGATAAAATTTATTTGTATTCTATATTAATCCTGCGGGTGTCATAGCTCGCGTTTCTACAGTAATATAGTTAAAATTACTGCTTCAGGAACCTATTAGATGCCGTATTAAATTAATGCGAAGCTCGGAAAGAAGCCACAGCAAAAGGTGGTGATTTTTTTTGCTTCGAATTTGCCAATCGGCAATATAAAGCTTCTCCCTACTTCGCGGTGTCGCATTCAATTTTCTACAACCCAGAAATTCGAAAATGGCGGTTGTACAACATCGATGAAGTTAGATAAAATTAATTTTGTTCAATATTAATCCTGCCAGTGTTATAGCTCTCGTTTCTGTAGTAATATATTTAAAATTACTGCTTCAGGATCTTATTAGATGCCGTATTAAATTAATGCGAAGCTCGGAAAGAAGCCACAGCAAACGGTGGTGATTAGCAGCTCTATTTTTTTGCTTCGGAATTTGCCATTCGGCAATATAAAGCTTCTCCCTACTTCGCGGTGTCGCATTCAATTTTCTACAACCCAGAAATTCGAAAATGGCGGTTGTACAACATCGATGAAGTTAGATAAAATTTATTTTTGTTCAATATTAATCCTGCCAGTGTTATAGCTCTCGTTTCTATAGTAATATATTTAAAATTACTGCTTCAGGATCTTATTAGATGCCGTATTAAATTAATGCGAAACTCAGAAAGCAGCTACAGCAAACGGTGGCAATTAGCAGCCCTATTTGTTTGCTTCGAATTTTCAAATCGGCAATATAAAGCTTCTCGCTCCTTCTCGGTTTCACATTCAATTTTCTACAATCCAGAAATTCGAACATGGCGGTTGTACAACATCGATGGAGTTAGATAAAATTTATTTTTATTCAATATTAATCCTGCGAGTGTCATAGCTCTCATTTCTGCAGTAATATAGATAAAATTACTGCTTCAGGATCCTATTAAATGCCGTATTAAATTAATGCAAAGATCCGAAAGCAGCCACAGAAAACGGTGGCGATTAGCAGCCCTATTTGTATGCTTCCAATTAGCAAATCGGCAATATAGAACTTTTCCCTACTTCGTGGCGTCGCATTCAATTTTCTACAACCCAGAAGTTGGAACATGGTGGTTGTACAACATCGATGGAGTTAGATAAAATTTATTTTTATTCTATATTAATCCTGCGGGTGTCATAGCTCGCGTTTCTACAGTAATATAGTTAAAATTACTGCTTCAGGAACCTATTAGATGCCGTATTAAATTAATGCGAAGCTCGGAAAGAAGCCACAGCAAAAGGTGGTGATTAGCAGCTCTATTTTTTTGCTTCGAATTTGCCAATCGGCAATATTAAGCTTCTCCCTACTTCGCGGTGTCGCATTCAATTTTTTACAATCCAGAAATTCAAACATGGCGGTTGTACAACGTCGATGGAGTTAGATAAAATTTATTTTTATTCAATATTAATCCTGCGAGTGTCATAGCTCTCGTTTCTACAGTAACATCGTTAAAATTACTGCTTCAGGAACCTATTAGATGCCGTATTAAATTAATGCGAAACTCAGAAAGCAGCTACAGCCAACGGTGGCGATTAGCAGCCCTATTTGTTTGCTTCCAATTTGCAAATCGGCAATATAGAACTTTTCCCTACTTCGTGGTGTCGCATTCAATTTTCTACAACCCAGAAGTTGGAACATGGTGGTTGTACAACATCGATGGAGTTAGATAAAATTTATTTTTATTCTATATTAATCCTGCGGGTGTCATAGCTCGCGTTTCTACAGTAATATAGTTAAAATTACTGCTTCAGGAACCTACTAGATGCCGTATTAAATTAATGCGAAGCTCGGAAAGAAGCCACAGCAAAAGGTGGTGATTTTTTTTGCTTCGAATTTGCCAATCGGCAATATAAAGCTTCTCCCTACTTCGCGGTGTCGCATTAAATTTTCTACAACCCAGACATTCGAAAATGGCGGTTGTACAACATCGATGAAGTTAGATAAAATTAATTTTGTTCAATATTAATCCTGCCAGTGTTATAGCTCTCGTTTCTATAGTAATATATTTAAAATTACTGCTTCAGGATCTTATTAGATGCCGTATTAAATTAATGCGAAGCTCGGAAAGAAGCCATAGCAAACGGTGGTGATTAGCAGCTCTATTTTTTTGCTTCGGAATTTGCCAATCGGCAATATAAAGCTTCTCCCTACTTCGCGGTGTCGCATTCAATTTTCTACAACCCAGAAATTCGAATGGCGGTTGTACAACATCGATGAAGTTAGATAAAATTTATTTTTGTTCAATATTAATCCTGCCAGTGTTATAGCTCTCGTTTCTATAGTAATATATTTAAAATTACTGCTTCAGGATCTTATTAGATGCCGTATTAAATTAATGCGAAACTCAGAAAGCAGCTACAGCAAACGGTGGCGATTAGCAGCCCTATTTGTTTGCTTCGAATTTTCAAATCGGCAATATAAAGCTTCTCGCTCCTTCTCGGTTTCGCATTCAATTTTCTACAATCCAGAAATTCGAACATGGCGGTTGTACAACATCGATGGAGTTAGATAAATTTATTTTTATTCAATATTAATCCTGCGAGTGTCATAGCTCTCATTTCTGCAGTAATATAGATAAAATTACTGCTTCAGGATCCTATTAAATGCCGTATTAAATTAATGCAAAGATCCGAAAGCAGCCACAGAAAACGGTGGCGATTAGCAGCCCTATTTGTATGCTTCCAATTAGCAAATCGGCAATATAGAACTTTTCCCTACTTCGTGGTGTCGCATTCAATTTTCTACAACCCAGAAGTTGGAACATGGTGGTTGTACAACATCGATGGAGTTAGATAAAATTTATTTTTATTCTATATTAATCCTGCGGGTGTCATAGCTCGCGTTTCTACAGTAATATAGTTAAAATTACTGCTTCAGGAACCTATTAGATGCCGTATTAAATTAATGCGAAGCTCGGAAAGAAGCCACAGCAAAAGGTGGTGATTTTTTTTGCTTCGAATTTGCCAATCGGCAATATAAAGCTTCTCCCTACTTCGCGGTGTCGCATTCAATTTTCTACAACCCAGAAATTCGAAAATGGCGGTTGTACAACATCGATGAAGTTAGATAAAATTAATTTTGTTCAATATTAATCCTGCCAGTGTTATAGCTCTCGTTTCTGTAGTAATATATTTAAAATTACTGCTTCAGGATCTTATTAGATGCCGTATTAAATTAATGCGAAGCTCGGAAAGAAGCCACAGCAAACGGTGGTGATTAGCAGCTTTATTTTTTTGCTTCGGAATTTGCCAATCGGCAATATAAAGCTTCTCCCTACTTCGCGGTGTCGCATTCAATTTTCTACAACCCAGAAATTCGAAAATGGCGGTTGTACAACATCGATGAAGTTAGATAAAATTTATTTTTGTTCAATATTAATCCTGCCAGTGTTATAGCTCTCGTTTCTATAGTAATATATTTAAAATTACTGCTTCAGAATCTTATTAGATGCCGTATTAAATTAATGCGAAACTCAGAAAGCAGCTACAGCAAACGGTGGCTATTAGCAGCCCTATTTGTTTGCTTCGAATTTTCAAATCGGCAATATAAAGCTTCTCGCTCCTTCTCGGTTTCACATTCAATTTTCTACAATCCAGAAATTCGAACATGGCGGTTGTACAACATCGATGGAGTTAGATAAAATTTATTTTTATTCAATATTAATCCTGCGAGTGTCATAGCTCTCATTTCTGCAGTAATATAGATAAAATTACTGCTTCAGGATCCTATTAAATGCCGTATTAAATTAATGCAAAGATCCGAAAGCAGCCACAGAAAACGGTGTCGATTAGCAGCCCTATTTGTATGCTTCCAATTTGCAAATCGGCAATATAGAACTTTTCCCTACTTCGTGGTGTCGCATTCAATTTTCTACAACCCAGAAGTTGGAACATGGTGGTTGTACAACATCGATGGAGTTAGATAAAATTTATTTTTATTCTATATTAATCCTGCGGGTGTCATAGCTCGCGTTTCTACCGTAATATAGTTAAAATTACTGCTTCAGGAACCTACTAGATGCCGTATTAAATTAATGCGAAGCTCGGAAAGAAGCCACAGCAAAAGGTGGTGATTTTTTTGCTTCGAATTTGCCAATCGGCAATATAAAGCTTCTCCCTACTTCGCGGTGTCGCATTAAATTTTCTACAACCCAGACATTCGAAAATGGCGGTTGTACAACATCGATGAAGTTAGATAAAATTAATTTTGTTCAATATTAATCCTGCCAGTGTTATAGCTCTCGTTTCTATAGTAATATATTTAAAATTACTGCTTCAGGATCTTATTAGATGCCGTATTAAATTAATGCGAAGCTCGGAAAGAAGCCACAGCAAACGGTGGTGATTAGCAGCTCTATTTTTTTGCTTCGGAATTTGCCAATCGGCAATATAAAGCTTCTCCCTACTTCGCGGTGTCGCATTCAATTTTCTACAACCCAGAAATTCGAAAATGGCGGTTGTACAACATCGATGAAGTTAGATAAAATTTATTTTTGTTCAATATTAATCCTGCCAGTGTTATAGCTCTCGTTTCTATAGTAATATATTTAAAATTACTGCTTCAGGATCTTATTAGATGCCGTATTAAATTAATGCGAAACTCAGAAAGCAGCTACAGCAAACGGTGGCGATTAGCAGCCCTATTTGTTTGCTTCGAATTTTCAAATCGGCAATATAAAGCTTCTCGCTCCTTCTCGGTTTCGCATTCAATTTTCTACAATCCAGAAATTCGAACATGGCGGTTGTACAACATCGATGGAGTTAGATAAAATTTATTTTTATTCAATATTAATCCTGCGAGTGTCATAGCTCTCATTTCTGCAGTAATATAGATACAATTACTGCTTCAGGATCCTATTAAATGCCGTATTAAATTAATGCAAAGATCCGAAAGCAGCCACAGAAAACGGTGGCCATTAGCAGCCCTATTTGTATGCTTCCAATTAGCAAATCGGCAATATAGAACTTTTCCCTACTTCGTGGTGTCGCATTCAATTTTCTACAACCCAGAAGTTGGAACATGGTGGTTGTACAACATCGATGGAGTTAGATAAAATTTATTTTTATTCTATATTAATCCTGCGGGTGTCATAGCTCGCGTTTCTACAGTAATATAGTTAAAATTACTGCTTCAGGAACCTATTAGATGCCGTATTAAATTAATGCGAAGCTCGGAAAGAAGCCACAGCAAAAGGTGGTGATTTTTTTTTGCTTCGAATTTGCCAATCGGCAATATAAAGCTTCTCCCTACTTCGCGGTGTCGCATTCAATTTTCTACAACCCAGAAATTCGAAAATGGCGGTTGTACAACATCGATGAAGTTAGATAAAATTAATTTTGTTCAATATTGATCCTGCCAGTGTTATAGCTCTCGTTTCTGTAGTAATATATTTAAAATTACTGCTTCAGGATCTTATTAGATGCCGTATTAAATTAATGCGAAGCTCGGAAAGAAGCCACAGGAAACGGTGGTGATTAGCAGCTCTATTTTTTTGCTTCGGAATTTGCCAATCGGCAATATAAAGCTTCTCCCTACTTCGCGGTGTCGCATTCAATTTTCTACAACCCAGAAATTCGAAAATGGCGGTTGTACAACATCGATGAAGTTAGATAAAATTTATTTTTGTTCAATATTAATCCTGCCAGTGTTATAGCTCTCGTTTCTACAGTAATATATTTAAAATTACTGCTTCAGGATCTTATTAGATGCCGTATTAAATTAATGCGAAACTCAGAAAGCAGCTACAGCCAACGGTGGCAATTAGCAGACCTATTTGTTTGCTTCGAATTTTAAAATCGGCAATAGAAAGCTTCTAGCTCCTTCTCGGTTTCAAATTCAATTTTCTACAATCCAGAAATTCGAACATGGCGGTTGTGCAACATTGATGGAGTTAGATAAAATTTATTTTTATTCAATATTAATCCTGCGATTGTCATAGCTCTCATTTCTGCAGTAATATAGTTAAAATGACTGCTTCAGGATCCTATTAGATGCCGTTTTAAATTAATGCGAAGCTCCGAAAGCAGCCACAGAAAACGGTGGCGATTAGCAGCCCTATTTGTATGCTTTTAATGTGTAAATCGGCAATATAGAACTTTTCCCTACTTCGCGGTGTCACATTCAATTTTCTACAACCCAGAAATGCGAACCTGGCGGTTGTACAACATCGATGGAGTTAGATAAAATTTATTTTTATTTAATATTAATCCTGCGATAGTCAAAGCTCTCGTTTCTACAGTAATATAGTTAAAATTACTGCTTCAGGATCTAAGTAGATGCCGTATTAGATTAATGACAAGCTCGGAAAGCAGCCACAGCAAACGGTGGCGATTAGCAGCCCTATTTGCTTGCTTCGAATTTGTAAATCGGCAATATAGAGCTTCTCCCTACTTCGCGGTGTCGCATTCAATTTTCTACAACCCAGAAATTCGAACATGGCGGTTGTACAACATCGATGGAGTTAGATAAAATTTATTTTTATTCAATATTAATCCTACGAGTGTCATAGCTCGCGTTTCTACAGTAATATCGTTAAAATTACTGCTTCAGGATCTAAGTAGATGCCGTATTAGATTAATGACAAGCTCGGATAGCAGCCACAGCAAACGGTGGCGATTAGCAGCCCTATTTGCTTGCTTCGAATTTGTAAATCGGCAATATAGAGCTTCTCCCTACTTCGCGGTGTCGCATTCAATTTTCTACAACCCAGAAATTCGAACATGGCGGTTGTAGAACATCGATGGAGTTAGATAAAATTTATTTTTATTCAATATTAATCCTGCGATAGTCATAGCTCGCGTTTCTACAGTAATATAGTTAAAATTACTGCTTCAGGATCTAAGTAGATGCCGTATTAGATTAATGACAAGCTCGGAAAGCAGCCACAGCAAACGGTGGCGATTAGCAGCCCTATTTGCTTGCTTCGAATTTGTAAATCGGCAATATAGAGCTTCTCCCTACTTCGCGGTGTCGCATTCAATTTTCTACAACCCAGAAATTCGAACATGGCGGTTGTACATCATCGATGGGGTTAGATAAAATTTATTTTTATTCAATATTAACCCTGCAAGTGTCATAGCTCTCATTTCTGCAGTAATATAGTTAAAATTACTGCTTCAGGATCTAAGTAGATGCCGTATTAGATTAATGACAAGCTCGGAAAGCAGCCACAGCAAACGGTGGCGATTAGCAGCCCTATTTGTATGCTTCCAATTTGCAAATCGGCAATATAGAATTTTTCCCTACTTCGCGGTGTCCCATTCAATTTTCTACAACCCAGAAATTCGAAAATGGCGGTTGTAAAACATTGATGGAGTTAGATAAAATTTATTTTTATTTAATATTAATCCTGCGATAGTCAAAGCTCTCATTTCTACAGTAATATAGTTAAAATTACTGGTTCAGGATCTACTTAGATGCCGTACTAAACTAATGCGAAGCTCCGAAAGCAGCCACAGAAAACGGTAGCGATTAGCAGCCCTATTTGCTTGCTTCGAATTTGTAAATCGGCAATATAGAGCTTCTCCCTACTTCGCGTTGTCGCATTCAATTTTCTACAACCTAGAAATTCGAACATGGCGGTTGTACAACATCGATGGAGTTAGATAAAATTTATTTTTATTCAATATTAATCCTGCAAGTGTCATAGCTCTCATTTCTACAGTAATATATTTAAAATTACTGGTTCAGGATCTACTTAGATGCCGTACTA
This sequence comes from Agriotes lineatus, assembly GCA_940337035.1. Classification (NCBI taxonomy): domain Eukaryota; kingdom Metazoa; phylum Arthropoda; class Insecta; order Coleoptera; family Elateridae; genus Agriotes; species Agriotes lineatus. The sequence continues at coordinate 28,993 of CALNHX010002698.1, forward strand.
AACTAATGCGAAGCTCCGAAAGCAGCCACAGAAAACGGTAGCGATTAGCAGCCCTATTTGCTTGCTTCGAATTTGTAAATCGGCAATATAGAGCTTCTCCCTACTTCGCGTTGTCGCATTCAATTTTCTACAACCCAGAAATGCGAACGTGGCTGTTGTACAACATCGATGGAGTTAGATAAAATTTATTTTTATTAAATATTAATCCTGCGATAGTCAGCTCTCGTTTCTACAGTAATATATTTAAAATTACTGCTTCAGGATCTTATTAGATGCCGTATTAAATTAATGCGAAACTCAGAAAGCAGCTACAGCAAACGGTGGCGATTAGCAGCCCTATTTGTTGGCTTCGAATTTTCAAATCGGCAATATAAAGCTTCTCGCTCCTTCTCGGTTTCGCATTCAATTTTCTACAATCCAGAAATTCGAACATGGCGGTTGTACAACATCGATGAAGTTAGATAAAATTTATTTTTGTTCAATATTAATCCTGCCAGTGTTATAGCTCTCGTTTCTACAGTAATATATTTAAAATTACTGCTTCAGGATCTTACTAGATGCCGTATTAAATTAATGCGAAACTCAGAAAGCAGCTACAGCAAACGGTGGCGATTAGCAGCCCTATTTGTTTGCTTCGAATTTTCAAATCGGCAATATAAAGCTTCTCGCTCCTTCTCGGTTTCGCATTCAATTTTCTACAATCCAGAAATTCGAACATGGCGGTTGTACAACATCGATGAAGTTCGATAATAGTATATTATGTATCAAGTTTTATAAACGTTATTTTAGTCACGAGTTTCATTAATCACGAGCGAAGCGCAGCGGAGCGAGTGTTTAATAAAATGAGTGACTAATAAGGTTATAAAACGAGTTGCATACTATACTTTTTCTACGACCACAAATTTAGAGAATATAACATCATATTATTTCATTAAAATTTTGACATTTATTATATTAGGTTAAATTATGCTTGACAAACGTCAAAGTGACGGTTGAAAACTAACTTGATTTTAGTTTTGGCTGTGGCTAATAAAGCAAATACTATTTGAACCTAACTTCACCCCATGACTAAAACATCGTTGCCAATTTCAGCTCATGACTAAGAGGCTCTTTAGTCATAGGTTATGAAGGCATGATTAAAAGGTCACTTAGCGACGTGTATGTTAGTATGTTAAATGGCATTTTAGTTACAGGAGTAGAAAAAATTTATTTTTGTTCAATATTAATCCTGCCAGTGTTATAGCTCTCGTTTCTACAGTAATATATTTAAAATTACTGCTTCAGGATCTTATTAGATGCCGTATTAAATTAATGCGAAACTCAGAAAGCAGCTACAACAAACGGTGGCGATTAGCAGCCCTATTTGTTTGCTTCGAATTTTCAAATCGGCAATATAAAGCTTCTCGCTCCTTCTCGGTTTCGCATTCAATTTTCTACAATCCAGAAATTCAAACATGGCGGTTGTACAACATCGATGAAGTTAGATAAAATTTATTTTTGTTCAATATTAATCCTGCCAGTGTTATAGCTCTCGTTTCTACAGTAATATATTTAAAATTACTACTTCAGGATCTTATTAGATACCGTATTAAATTAATGCGAAACTCAGAAAGCAGCTACAACAAACGGTGGCGATTAGCAGCCCTATTTGTTTGCTTCGAATTTTCAAATCGGCAATATAAAGCTTCTCGCTCCTTCTCGGTTTCGCATTCAATTTTCTACAATCCATAAATTCGAACATGGCGGTTGTACAACATCGATGGAGTTAGATAAAATTTATTTTTATTCAATATTAATCCTGCGAGTGTCATAGCTCTCATTTCTGCAGTAATATAGATAAAATTACTGCTTCAGGATCCTATTAGATGCCGTATTAAATTAATGCAAAGATCCGAAAGCAGCCACAGAAAACGGTGGCGATTAGCAGCCCTATTTGTATGCTTCCAATTTGCAAATCGGCAATATAGAACTTTTCCCTACTTCGCGGTGACACATTCAGTTTTCTACAACCCAGAAATTCGAACATGGCGGTTGTACAACATCGATGGAGTTTTAAATTATTGCGAAGCTCCAAAAGCAGCCACAGAAAACGGTGGCGATTAGCAGCCCTATTTGCTTGCTTCGAATTTGTAAATCGGCAATATAGAGCTTCTCCCTACTTCGCGTTGTCGCATTCAATTTTCTACAACCCAGAAATTCGAACATGGCGGTTGTACAACATCGATGGAGTTTTAAATTATTGCGAAGCTCCAAAAGCAGCCACAGAAAACGGTGGCGATTAGCAGCCCTATTTGTATGCTTCCAATTTGCAAATCGGCAATATAGAACTTTTCCCTACTTCGCGGTGACACATTCAATTTTCTACAACCCAGAAATGCGAACGTGGCGGTTGTACAACATCGCTGGAGATAGATAAAATTTATTTTTATTTAATATTAATCCTGCGATCGTCAAAGCTCTCATTTCTACAGTAATGTAGTTAAAATTACTGCTTAAGGATCTACTTAGATGCCGTATTAAATTAATGCGAAAGTCGGAAAGTAGCCACAGCAAACGGTGGCGATTAGCAGCCCTATTTGTTTGCCTCGAATTTGCAAATCGTCAAAATAAAGCTTCTCCCTACTTCGCGGTGTTGCATTTAATTTTCTACAACCCATAAATACGAACATGGCGGATGTACAACGTCGATGGAGTTAGATGAAATTAATTTTTATTTAATATTAATCCTGCGATAGTCAAAGCTCTCGTTTCTACAGTAATATAGTTAAAATTACTGCTTAAGGATCTACTTAGATGCCGTATTAAATTAATGCGAAAGTCGGAAAGTAGCCACAGCAAACGGTGGCGATTAGCAGCCCTATTTGTTTGCCTCGAATTTGCATATCGTCAAAATAAAGCTTCTCCCTACTTCGCGGTGTGGCATTAAATTTTCTACAACCATGAAATTCGAACATGGCGGTTGTACAACGTCAATGGAGTTAGATACAATTTATTTTTATTCAATAGTAATCCTGCGGGTGTTATAGCTCTCGTTTCTTCAGTAATATAGTTAAAATTACTGCTTCAGGATCTACTTAGATGCCGTATTAAATTAATGCGAAGGTCGGAAGTCAGCCACAGCAAACGGTGGCGATTAACAGCCCTATTTGTGTGCTTCCAATTTGCAAATCGGCAATATAGAACTTTTCCCTACTTCGCGGTGTCACATTCAATTTTCTACAACCCAGAAATGCGAACGTGGCGGTTGTGCAACATCGATGGAGTTAGATAAAATTTATTTTTATTTAATATTAATCCTGCGATAGTCAAAGCTCTCGTTTCTACAGTAATATAGTTAAAATTACTGCTTCAGGATCTACTTAGATGCCGTTTTAAATTAATGCAAAGGTCGGCAAGCAGCCACATCAAACGGTGGCGATTAGCAGCCCTATTTGTTTGCTTCGAATTTGTAAATCGGCAATATAGAACTTTTCCCTACTTCGCGGCATCACATTCAATTTTCTACAACCCAGAAAGGCGAAAATGGCGGTTGTAGAACATCGATGGAGTTAGATAAAATTTATTTTTATTTAATATTAATCCTGTGATAGTCAAAGCTCTCGTTTCTACAGTAATATAGTTAAAATTACTGCTTCAGGATCTACTTAGATGCCGTATTAAATTAATGCGAAGGTCGGAGAGCAACCACAGCAAACGGTGGCGATTAGCAGCCCTATTTGTTAGCTTCGAATTTGTAAATCGGTAATATAGAGCTTCTCCCAACTTCGCGGTGTCGCATACAATTTTCTACAACCCATAAATGCGAACGTGGCGGTTGTACAACATCGATGGAGTTAGATAAATTTTATTTTTATTTAATATTCGTCCTGCAATAGTCAAAGCTCTCGTTTCTACAGTAATATAGTTAAAATTACTGCTTCAGGATCTTAGTAGATGCCGCATTAAATTAATGACAAGCTCCGAAAGCAGCCACAGAAAACAGTGGCGATTAGCAGCCCTATTTGTATGCTTCTAATTTGCAAATCGGCAATATAGAACTTTTCCCTACTTCGCGGCATCACATTCAATTTTCTACAACCCAGAAAGGCGAAAATGGCGGTTGTAGAACATCGATGGAGTTAGATAAAATTTATTTTTATTTAATATTAATCCTGTGATAGTCAAAGCTCTCGTTTCTACAGTAATATAGTTAAAATTACTGCTTCAGGATCTACTTAGATGCCGTATTAAATTAATGCGAAGGTCGGAGAGCAACCACAGCAAACGGTGGCGATTAGCAGCCCTATTTGTTAGCTTCGAATTTGTAAATCGGTAATATAGAGCTTCTCCCTACTTCGCGGTTTCGCATTCAACTTTTCTAAAACCCAGAAATTCGAAAATGGCGGTTGTACAACATCGATGGAGTTAAATAAAATTTATTTTTATTCAATATTAATCCTGCCAGTGTTATAGCTCTCGTTTCTACAGTAATATATTTAATATTACTGCTTCAGGATCTAAGTAGATGCCGTATTAGATTAATGACAAGCTCGGAAAGCAGCCACAGCAAACGGTGGCGATTAGCAGCCCTATTTGTTTGCCTCGAATTTGCAAATCGTCAAAATAAAGCTTCTCCCTACTTCGCGGTGTTGAATTTAATTTTCTACAACCCATAAATTCGAACATGGCGGATGTACAACGTCGATGGAGTTAGATGAAATTTATTTTTATTTAATATTAATCCTGCGATAGTCAAAGCTCTCGTTTCTACAGTAATATTGTTAAAAGTACTGCTTCAGGATCTACTTAGATGCCGTATTAAATTAATGCGAAGGTCGGAAAGCAGCCACAGCAAACGGTGGCGATTAGCAGCCCTATTTGTGTGCTTCCAATTTGCAAATCGGCAATATAGAACTTTTCCCTACTTTGCGGTGTCACATTCAATTTTCTACAACCCAGAAATGCGAACGTGGCGGTTGTACAACATCGATGGCGTTAGATGAAATTTATTTTTTATAATATTAATCCTGCAAGTGTCATAGCTCTCATTTCTGCAGTAATATAGTTAAAATTACTGCTTCAGGATTCTATGAGATGCCGTATTAAATTAATGCGAAGCTCCGAAACCAGCCACAGTAAACGGTGGCGATTAGCAGCACTGTTTGTTTGCTTCCAATTTGCAAATCGGCAATATAGAACTTTTCCCTACTTCGCGGTGTCACATTCAATTTTCTACAACCCAGAAATGCGAACGTGGCGGTTGTAACACATCGATGGAGTTAGATAAAATTTATTTTTATTTAATATAAATCCTGCGATAGTCAAAGCTCTCGTTTCTACAGTAATATAGTTAAAATTACTGCTTCAGGATCTTAGTATATGCCGTATTAAATTAATGACAAGCTCCGAAAGCAGCCACAGAAAACGGTGGCTATTAGCAGCCCTATTTGTATGCTTCCAATTTGCAAATCGTCAAAATAAAGCTTCTCCCTACTTCGCGGTGTCGCATTCATTTTTCTACAACCCAGAAATTCGAACATGGCGGTTGTACAACGTCAATGGAGTTAGATACAATTTATTTTTATTCAATAGTAATCCTGCGGGTGTTATAGCTCTCGTTTCTACAGTAATATAGTTAAAATTACTGCTTCAGGATCTACTTAGATGCCGTTTTAAATTAATGCGAAGGTCGGAAAGCAACCACATCAAACGGTGGCGATTAGCAGGCCTATTTGTTTGCTTCGAATTTGTAAATCGGCAATATAGAGCTTCTCCCTACTTCGCGGTGTCGCATTCAATTTTCTACAACCCAGAAATGCGAACGTGGCGGTTGTACAACATCGATTGAGTTAGATAAATTTCATTTTTATTTAATATTCATCCTGCAATAGTCAAAGCTCTCGTTTCTACAGTAATATAGTTAAAATTACTGCTTCAGGGCACTTAGTAGATGCCGCATTAAATTAATGACAAGCTCCGAAAGCAGCCACAGAAAACGGTGGCTATTAGCAGCCCTATTTGTATGCTTCTAATTTGCAAATCGTCAAAATAAAGCTTCTCCCTACTTCGCGGTGTGGCATTAAATTTTCTACAACCCAGAAATTCGAACATGGCGGTTGTACAACGTCAATGGAGTTAGATACAATTTATTTTTATTCAATAGTAATCCTGCGGGTGTTATAGTTCTCGTTTCTTCAGTAATATAGTTAAAATTACTGCTTCAGGATCTACTTAGATGCCGTATTAAATTAATGCGAAGGTCGGAAAGCAGCCACATCAAACGGTGGCGATTAGCAGCCCTATTTGTTTGCTTCGAATTTGTAAATCGGCAATATAGAGCTTCTCCCTACTTTGCGGTGTCGCATACAATTTTCTACAACCCATAAATGCGAACGTGGCGGTTGTACAACATCGATGGAGTTAGATAAATTTTATTTTTATTTAATATTCATCCTGCAATAGTCAAAGCTCTCGTTTCTACAGTAATATAGTTAAAATTACTGCTTCAGGATCTTAGTAGATGCCGCATTAAATTAATGACAAGCTCCGAAAGCAGCCACAGAAAACAGTGGCGATTAGCAGCCCTATTTGTATGCTTCTAATTTGCAAATCGGCAATATAGAACTTTTCCCTACTTCGCGGCATCACATTCAATTTTCTACAACCCAGAAAGGCGAAAGTGGCGGTTGTAGAACATCGATGGAGTTAGATAAAATTTATTTTTATTTAATATTAATCCTGTGATAGTCAAAGCTCTCGGTTCTACAGTAATATAGTTAAAATTACTGCTTCAGGATCTACTTAGATGCCGTATTAAATTAATGCGAAGCTCCGAAACCAGCCACAGAAAACGGTTTCGATTAGCACCCCTATTTGTATGCTTCCAATTTGCAAATCGGCAATATAGAACTTTTCCCTACTTCGCGGTGTCACATTCAATTTTCTACAACCAAGAAATGCGAACGTGGCGGTTGTACAACATCGATGGAGTTAGATAAAATTTAGGTTTATTTAATATTAATCCTGCGATAGTCAAAGCTCTCGTTTCTACAGTAATATAGTTAAAATTACTGCTTCAGGATCTACTTAGATGCAGTTTTAAATTAATGCGAAGCTCGGAAAGCAGCCACAGTAAACGGTGGCGATTAGCAGCCTTATTTGTTTGCTTCGAATTTGCAAATCGGCAAAATAAAGCTTCTCCCTACTTCGCGGTGTCGCATTTAAATTTCTACAACCCAGAAATTCGAACATGGCGGTTGTACAACATCGATAGAGTTAAATAAAATTTATTTTTATTCAATATTAATCCTGCCAGTGTTATAGCTCTCGTTTCTACAGAAATCTATTTAAAATTACTGCTTCAGGATCTTATTAGATGCCGTATTAAATTAATGCGAAACTCAGAAAGCAGCTACAGCAAACGGTGGCGATTAACAGCCCTATTTGTTTGCTTCGAATTATCAAATCGGCAATATAAAGTTTCTCGCTCCTTCTCGGTTTCGCATTTAATTTTCTACAATCCAGAAATTCGAACATGGCGGTTGTACAACCTCGATGGAGTTATATAAAATTTATTTTTATTCAAAATTAATCCTGCCTGCGAGTGTCATAGCTCTCGTTTCTAGAGTAATATAGTTATAATTAATGCTTCAGGATCTTAGTAGATGCCGTATGAAATTAATGCGAAGCTCGGAAAGCAGCCACAGTAAACGGTGGCGATTAGCAGCCTTATTTGTTTGCTTCGAATTTGCATATCGGCAAAATAAAGCTTCTCCCTACTTCGCGGTGTCGCATTTAAATTTCTACAACCCAGAAATTCGAACATGGCGGGTGTACAACATCGATAGAGTTAAATAAAATTTATTTTTATTCAATATTAATCCTGCCAGTGTTATAGCTCTCGTTTCTACAGTAATATATTTAAAATTACTGCTTCAGGATCTTATTAGATGCCGTATGAAATTAATGCGAAGCTCGGAAAGCAGCCACAGTAAACGGTGGCGATTAGCAGCCTTATTTGTTTGCTTCGAATTTGCAAATCGGCAAAATAAAGCTTCTCCCTACTTCGCGGTGTCGCATTTAAATTTCTACAACCCAGAAATTCGAACATGGCGGTTGTACAACATCGATAGTGTTAAATAAAATTTATTTTTATTCAATATTAATCCTGCCAGTGTTATAGCTCTCGTTTCTACAGTAATATATTTAAAATTACTGCTTCAGGATCTTATTAGATGCCGTATTAAATTAATGCGAAACTCAGAAAGCAGCGACAGCAAACGGTGGCGATTAACAGCCCTATTTGTTTGCTTCGAATTTTCAAATCGGCAATATAAAGCTTCTCGCTTCTTCTCGGTTTCGCATTTAATTTTCTACAATCCAGAAATTCGAACATGGCGTTGTACAACCTCGATGGAGTTATATAAAATTTATTTTTATTCAAAATTAATCCTGCCTGCGAGTGTCATAGCTCTCGTTTCTAGAGTAATATAGTTATAATTAATGCTTCAGGATCTTAGTAGATGCCGTATGAAATTAATGCGAAGCTCGGAAAGCAGCCACAGTAAACGGTGGCGATTAGCAGCCTTATTTGTTTGCTTCGAATTTGCAAATCGGCAAAATAAAGCTTCTCCCTACTTCCCGGTGTCGCATTTAAATTTCTACAACCCAGAAATTCGAACATGGCGGGTGTACAACATCGATAGAGTTAAATAAAATTTATTTTTATTCAATATTAATCCTGCCAGTGTTATAGCTCTCGTTTCTACAGTAATATATTTAAAATTACTGCTTCAGGATCTTATTAGATGCCGTATGAAATTAATGCGAAGCTCCGAAAGCAGCCACAGTAAACGGTGGCGATTAGCAGCCTTATTTGTTTGCTTCGAATTTGCAAATCGGCAAAATAAAGCTTCTCCCTACTTCGCGGTGTCGCATTTAAATTTCTACAACCCAGAAATTCGAACATGGCGGTTGTACAACATCGATAGAGTTAAATAAAATTTATTTTTATTCAATATTAATCCTGCCAGTGTTATAGCTCTCGTTTCTACAGTAATATATTTAAAATTACTGCTTCAGGATCTTATTAGATGCCGTATTAAATTAATGCGAAACTCAGAAAGCAGCTACAGCAAACGGTGGCGATTAACAGCCCTATTTGTTTGCTTCGAATTTTCAAATCGGCAATATAAAGCTTCTCGCTCCTTCTCGGTTTCGCATTTAATTTTCTACAATCCAGAAATTCGAACATGGCGTTGTACAACCTCGATGGAGTTATATAAAATTTATTTTTATTCAAAATTAATCCTGCCTGCGAGTGTCATAGCTCTCGTTTCTAGAGTAATATAGTTATAATTAATGCTTCAGGATCTTAGTAGATGCCGTATGAAATTAATGCGAAGCTCGGAAAGCAGCCACAGTAAACGGTGGCGATTAGCAGCCTTATTTGTTTGCTTCGAATTTGCAAATCGGCAAAATAAAGCTTCTCCCTACTTCGCGGTGTCGCATTTAAATTTCTACAACCCAGAAATTCGAACATGGCGGGTGTACAACATCGATAGAGTTAAATAAAATTTATTTTTATTCAATATTAATCCTGCCAGTGTTATAGCTCTCGTTTCTACAGTAATATATTTAAAATTACTGCTTCAGGATCTTATTAGATGCCGTATGAAATTAATGCGAAGCTCGGAAAGCAGCCACAGTAAACGGTGGAGATTAGCAGCCCTATTTGTTTGCTTCGAATTTTCAAATCGGCAATATAAAGTTTCTCGCTCCTTCTCGGTTTCGCATTTAATTTTCTACAATTCAGAAATTCGAACATGGCGGTTGTACAACCTCGATGGAGTTATATAAAATTCATTTCTATTCAATATTAATCCTACGAGTGTCATAGCTCTCATTTCTACAGTAGTATATTTAAAATTACTGTTTCAGGATCTTAGTAGATGCCGTATTAAATTAATGACAAGCTCGGAAAGCAGCCACAGCAAACGGTGGCGATTAGTAGACCTATTTGTTTGCATAAAATTTGTAAATCGGCAATATAGATCTTCTCTCTACTTGGCGGTGTCGCATTTAAATTTCTACAACCCAGCAATTCAAACATGGCGGTTGTAGAACATCGATGGAGTTAGATAAAATTTATTTTTATTTAATATTAATCCTGCAAGTGTCGTAGCTCTCATTTCTGCAGTAATATAGTTAAAATTACTGCTTCAGGATCCTATAAGATGCCGTTTTAAATTAATGCGAAGCTCCGAAAGCAGCCACAGAAAACGGTGGCGATTAGTAGCCCTATTTGTATGCTTCCAATTTGCAAATCGGCAATATAGAACTTTTCCCTACTTCGCGGTGTCACATTCAATTTTCTACAACCCAGAAAGGCGAAAGTGGAGGTTGTAGAACATCGATGGAGTTAGATAAAATTTATTTTTATTTAATATTAATACTGCGATAGTCAAAGCTCTCGTTTCTACAGTAATATAGTTAAAATTACTGCTTCAGGATCTACTTAGATGCCGTATTAAATTAATGCGAAGGTCGGAAAGCAGCCACAGCAAACTGTGGCGATTAGCAGCCCTATTTATTTGCTTCGAATTTAAAATCGGTAATATAGAGCTTCTCCCTACTTCGCGGTGTCGCATTCAAATTTATACAACCCAGAAATTCGTACATGGCGGTTGTAGAACATCGATGGAGTTAGATAAAATTTATTTTTATTCAATATTAATCCTACGAGTGGCATAGCTCTCGTTTCTACAGTAATATAGTTAAAATTACTGCTTCAGGATCTTAGTAGATGCCGTATTAAATTAATGACAAGCTCGGAAAGCAGCCACAGCAAACGGTGGCGATTAGTAGCTCTATTTGTTTGCATAAAATTTGTAAATCGGCAATATAGATCTTCTCTCTACTTGGCGGTGTCACTTTTAAATTTCTACAACCCAGCAATTCGAACATGGCGGTTGTAGAACATCGATAGAGTTAGATAAAATATATTTTTATTTAATTTTAATCCTGCGATAGTCAAAGCTCTCGTTTCTACAGTAATATAGTTAAAATTACTGCTTCAAGATCTACTTAGATGCCGTATTAAATTAATGCGAAAGTCGGAAAGCAGCCACAGCAAACTGTGGCGATTAGCAGCCCTATTTATTTGCTTGGAATTTGTAAATCGGTAATATAGAGCTTCTCCCTACTTCGCGGTGTTGCATTTAATTTTCTACAACCCAGCAATTCGAACATGGTGGTTGTAGAACATCGATGGAGTTAGATAAAATTTATTTTTATTCAATATTAATCCTACGAGTGTCATAGCTCTCGTTTCTACAGTAATATAGTTCAAATTACTGCTTCAGGATCATAGTAGATGCTGTATTAAATTAATGACAAGCTCGGAAAGCAGCCACAGCAAACGGTGGCGATTAGTAGCCCTATTTGTTTGCATAAAATTTGTAAATCGGCAATATAGAACTTCTCTCTACTTGGCGGTGTCGCATTTAAATTTCTACAACCCAGCAATTCGAACATGGCGGTTGTAGAACATCGATGGAGTTAGATAAAATTTATTTTTATTCAATATTAATCCTGCAAGTGTCATAGCTCTCATTTCTGCAGTAATATAGTTAAAATTACTGCTTCAGGATCCTATAAGATGCCGTTTTAAATTAATGCGAAGCTCCGAAAGCAGCCACAGAAAACGGTGGCGATTAGCAGCCCTATTTGTATGTTTCCAATTTGCAAATCGGCAATATAGAACTTTTCCCTACTTCGCGGTGTCACATTCAATTTTCTACAATCCAGAAAGGCGAAAGAGGAGGTTGTAGAACATCGATGGAGTTAGATAAAATTTATTTTTATTTAATATTAATCCTGCGATAGTCAAAGCTCTCGTTTCTACAGTAATATAGTTAAAATTACTGCTTCAGGATCTACTTAGATGCCGTATTAAATTAATGCGAAGGTCGGAAAGCAGCCACAGCAAACGGTGGCGATTAGCAGCCCTATTTGTTTGCTTCGAATTTGTAAATCGGAAATATAGAGCTTCTCCCTACTTCGCGGTGTCGCATTCAATTTTCTACAATCCAGAAATTCGAACATGGCGGTTGTACAACGTCGATGGAGTTAGATAAAATTTATTTTTATTCAATATTAATCCTGCAAGTGTCATATTTCTCATTTCTGCAGTAATATAGTTAAAATTACTGCTTCAGGATCCTATAAGATGCCGTTTTAAATTAATGCGAATCTCTGAAAGCAGCCACAGAAAACGGTGGCGATTAGCAGCCCTATTTGTTTGCTTAGAATTTTCAAATCGGCAATATAAAGCTTCTCGCTCCTTCTCGGTTACGCATTCAATTTTCTACAATCCAGAAATTCGAACATGGCGGTTGTACATCGTCGATGGAGTTAGATAAGATTTATTTTTATTCAATATTAATCCTGCAAGTGTCATAGCTCTCATTTCTGCAGTAATATAGTTAAAATTACTGCTTCAGGATCCTATAAGATGCCGTTTTAAATTAATGCGAAGCTCCGAAAGCAGCCACAGAAAACGGTTTCGATTAGCACCCCTATTTGTATGCTTCCAATTAGCAAATCGGCAATATAGAACTTTTCCCTACTTCGCGGTGTCACATTCAATTTTCTACAACCCAGAAATGCGAACGTGGCGGTTGTACAACATCGATGGAGTTAGATAAAATTTATTTTTATTTAATATTAATCCTACGAGTGTCATAGCTCTCGTTTCTACAGTAATATAGTTAAAATTACTGCTTCAGGATCTACTTAGATGCCGTTTTAAATTAATGCGAAGGTCGGAAAGCAGCCACAGCAAACGGTGGCGATTAGCAGCCCTATTTGTTTGCATCGAATTTGTAAATCGGCAATATAGATCTTCTCCCTACTTCGCGGTGTCGCATTCAATTTTCTACAACCCAGCAATTCGAACGTGGCGGTTGTACAACATCGATGGAGTTAGATAAAATTTATTTTTATTTAATATTAATCCTACGAGTGTCATAGCTCTCGTTTCTACAGTAATATAGTTAAAATTACTGCTTCAGGATCCTATAAGATGCCGTTTTAAATTAATGCGAAGCTCCGAAAGCAGCCACAGAAAACGGTGGCGATTAGCAGCCCTATTTGTATGCTTCCAATTTGCAAATCGGCAATATAGAACTTTTCCCTACTTCGCGGTGTCACATTCAATTTTCTACAACCCAGAAAGGCGAAAGTGGAGGTTGTAGAACATCGATGGAGTTAGATCAAATTTATTTTTATTTAATATTAATCCTGCGATAGTCGAAGCTCTCGTTTCTACAGTAATATAGTTAAAATTACTGATTCAGGATCTACTTAGATGCCGTATTAAATTAATGCGAAGGTCGGAAAGCAGCCACAGCAAACGGTGGCGATTAGAAGCCCTATTTGTTTGCTTCGAATTTGTAAATCGGTAATATAGAGCTTCTCCCTACTTCGCGGTGTTGCATTCAATTTTCTACAACCCAGCAATTCGAACATGGCGGTTGTAGAACATCGATGGAGTTAGATAAAATTTATTTTTATTCAATATTAATCCTACGAGTGTCATAGCTCTCGTTTCTACAGTAATATAGTTAAAATTACTGCTTCAGGATCTTAGTAGATGCCGTATTAAATTAATGCGAAGGTCGGAAAGCAGTCACAGCAAACGGTTGCGATTAGTAGCCCTATTTATTTGCATAAAATTTGTAAATCGGCAATATAGATCTTCTCTCTACTTGGCGGTGTCGCATTAAATTTCTACAACCCAGCAATTCGAACATGGCGGTTGTAGAACATCGATGGAGTTAGGTAAAATTTATTTTTAGTCAATATTAATCCTGCGAGTGTCATAGCTCTCATTTCTGCAGTAATATAGTTAAAATTACTGCTTCAGGATCCTATTAGATGCCGTATTAAATTAATGCGAAGATCCGAAAGCAGCCACAGAAAACGGTGGCGATTAGCAGCCCTATTTGTATGCTTCCAATTTGGAAATCGGCAATATAGAACTTTTCCCTCTTCGTGGTGTCGCATTCAATTTTCTACAACCCAGAAAGGCGAAAGTGGAGGTTGTAGAACATCGATGGAGTTAGATAAAATTTATTTTTATTTAATATTAATCCTGCGATAGTCAAAGCTCTCGTTTCAACAGTAATATATTTAAAATTACTGCTTCAGGATCTACTTAGATGCCGTATTAAATTAATGCGAAGGTGGGAAAGCAGCCACAGCAACCGGTGGCGATTAGCAGCCCAATTTGTTTGCTTCGAATTTGTAAATCGGTAATATAGAGCTTCTCCCTACTTCGCGGTGTTGAATTCAATTTTCTACAACCCAGCAATTCGAACATGGCGGTTGTAGAACATCGATGGAGTTAGATAATATTTATTTTTATTCAATATTAATCCTACGAGTGTCATAGCTCTCGTTTCTACAGTAATATAGTTAAAATTACTGCTTCAGGATCTTAGAAGATGCCGTATTAAATTAATGACAAGCTCGGAAAGCAGCCACAGCAAACGGTGGCGATTAGTAACCCTATTTGTTTGCATAAAATTTGTAAATCGGCAATATAGATCTTCTCTCTACTTGGCGGTGTCGCATTTAAATTTCTACAACCCAGCAATTCGAACATGGCGGTTGTAGAACATCGATGGAGTTAGATAAAATTTATTTTTATTCAATATTAATCCTACGAGTGTCATAGCTCTCGTTTCTACAGTAATATAGTTAAAATTACTGCTTCAGGATCTTAGTAGATGCCGTATTAAATTAATGCGAAGGTCGGAAAGCAGTCACAGCAAACGGTTGCGATTAGTAGCCCTATTTATTTGCATAAAATTTGTAAATCGGCAATATAGATCTTCTCTCTACTTGGCGGTGTCGCATTAAATTTCTACAACCCAGCAATTCGAACATGGCGGTTGTAGAACATCGATGGAGTTAGGTAAAATTTATTTTTAGTCAATATTAATCCTGCGAGTGTCATAGCTCTCATTTCTGCAGTAATATAGTTAAAATTGCTGCTTCAGGATCCTATAAGATGCCGTTTTAAATTAATGCGAAGCTCCGAAAGCAGCCACAGAAAACGGTGGCGATTAGTAGCCCTATTTGTATGCTTCCAATTTGCAAATCGGCAATATAGAACTTTTCCCTACTTCGCGGTGTCACATTCAATTTTCTACAACCCAGAAAGGCGAAAGTGGAGGTTGTAGAACATCGATGGAGTTAGATAAAATTTATTTTTATTTAATATTAATACTGCGATAGTCAAAGCTCTCGTTTCTACAGTAATATAGTTAAAATTACTGCTTCAGGATCTACTTAGATGCCGTATTAAATTAATGCGAAGGTCGGAAAGCAGCCACAGCAAACTGTGGCGATTAGCAGCCCTATTTATTTGCTTCTATGAGGATTATTTGCGCTAGTGGGTGAACTGAAATGATAACACTGATGCGACAACTATTTATTAACACGATACACCAATGTGTGGTTTACAAAAACAATAGATGACATTCAGTATGATACTTAGAATATCACATTAGCCGCGTAACGACGCGAGACTGTAGTTCGGTACGGAACGGATAGTACCAACACTCCCCCTCGTTACGTACAGAACTTTTTCATACCTAACAATTCAAGGCACTTCCGATGTTTAGGTCCGGCAAGACCTTTTGTCAGGATGTCAGCTCCCATATCTTCAGTTGGCCTATGTTGAAGACAAATATTGTTGTTACGTATTGCCTCTCGTACGAAGTGGTGACGGATGTCGATGTGCTTGGTGCGAGAGTGAAACACCGGATTCAACGCCAGCTTTTGAGCCCCGATATTGTCACAAAATATCGTTATGTTGTCGACAAGTGCGTTGTATCCCAATTCATCTAAGAATGTCTGTAAATAGATTCCTTCTTTGACAGATTCTGCTATGCCCATATATTCTGCCTCGGTAGATGAGAGTGCGACCGTTCTTTGCTTACGTGACTCCCACGTGACCGCTCCGTCAGCGAGAATATAAGTAAAACCGGTATACGACCGTCTATCGTCAGGGCAATTCCCCCAATCAGCATCAACCAGTCCAGTTAATTTCGATCTCGAGGGCTTATATACAATTCCGATCTTCTTGGTACCTTGAAGATAGCGCAACACGCGTTTTGCTGCAATCCAATGAACATGTTGATGACAATCATTAAAACGGCTCAGCCAGCTAACCGCGTGTGCTATATCGGGTCGCGTACCCATCGCCAAATACATTAAAGAGCCGACCAATTCACGGTATGGTACCTGAATAGAATCATTGTCGTTTGACTTTTCGCTCTTCGATAACTTGGCATTAACCGACATTGGAGTGGACACTGGTTTACAATCAGCCATCCCGAATCGTCGTAGGATGTCTTCGATGTGTCCCCGCTGATGGATTGTGTATCCGTCGTTTCGTTTGATAAACTCTATTCCGAGGCAACATCCGACTTCACCGAGATCTTTTATCCCAAAACTCTCAGCGAGTTTGCTTTTTAGTTGTGTCACGTCTTTTGGATTCCGTGAGATCAATAAGATGTCATCGACATAGATCACTACTAACATCAAATCTCCCCCTGAACCTCTGACGTACACACATGAGTCGGATTTAGTCGGTGACAGCTCCAGAGCACGTAATTCGCTATCCAACCTTTCGTACCATCGTCGTCCAGCCTGCTTCAGGCCGTAGAGTGCCCTTTTAAGAAGGCACACCTTGTCGCCCTCTTGAAGGTCCTGCAGCATCTTCGCCGCCTTGTTCTTTGTGATTTTATCTTTCTCGGTCCGAACAATGTACTTCAGGGTCTCCTCAGTCATCTCCGGAACTTCCATATAGATTTCTTCAGTCAACGTACCGTTCAGGTACGCGGCAGTAATGTCGAACTGATGAATCGTCATTCCGTACTGAGATGCCAATGCCGTGGCAAGGCGAATAGAACTCAGGCGTGCAACCGGAGCGAAGGTTTCGTCATAGTCAACACCAGGGCGTTGTGAGAACCCCCGAGCGACGACTCTTGCCTTCCTCCGTTGAATCGTTCCATCTGGCCCGTACTTGTTTCTCAAAATCATCCTGCTCCCTATCACCTTTCCAGGTGATGGACGATTTACAATAACCCAGGTACCACTTTGAATGATACATTTTAACTCGGTGGCCATGGCATGGTACCACTCCGTAGCGTATGGACCTGTAACAGCTAAATCGACATCTACCTCGGCCAGTAGACCATATTCAAGAGCAGCAAGGTTTACATTTTGCATATTGTATACCTTTTTCGGTCGACCTGGAAGCCCTGTTTTCGCTTTTCGGGGTCTACCGCGACCTCGCTTTGCAGTTACGTGAGGCTCATTGTCTTCTTCTCCAGACTGCTCGCTCTTGTCTGCGTTAGTATCGAATTCATACTTGAGTTCTATACCTTCAGTTTCTTCTGCTGTTACGTTTTCAGGTTCCATATCTACTGCAACGCTCGATTCAGTCGTATCACTTGATAATCGAAGCGGTGCTAAAGTAACGTCCATCTCTCGATGATTGTCTCGAAGTTTGGGGTTGCCTTGGATCTCCGAAGAGTATTCCAGGAATTTCACGTCGCGTGATACCTCTACTCTACGTTCTTTCGGGATCCAAACGCGATAGCCTTTGATTTCCTCCGAGTATCCTAGGAAAACGCCCTCACGTGATCTAACGTCAAACTTTCCCTTGTCAGACAACCTATCCAAAACGAAAACTTTACAGCCAAACTCGCGAAAGTTACTCACGTCCGGTTTCTTCCCAAATCGAACTTCGTATGGTGTTTTCCCATCTAATGATTTTGATGGACTGCGGTTTCGTATATAATTGGCAGTAGCCACTGCCTCGGCCCAAAACGCCTTTGGCAATCCGGACTGAATGAGGAGACACCTCGCCATCTCGATGAGAGTGCGATTCTTCCTCTCCGCGACGCCATTCTGTTCCGGATTGTTTGGAACTGTCAATCGCCGACGAATCCCGTGAGCGTCCAAATAATCATCAAAGAGTTTGTTCTTGTATTCCGTCCCGTTATCAGACTGCAAACTCTTGATCGATGTTCCGGTCTCCTTTTCTAACAAGGTTTTGACCTTCTGGAACTCCGTGAAGACTTGATTCTTCTTAACCAGAAAACGAACATCGCACCATCTCGAACTGTCGTCAATAAATGTGACGAAGTATTTTGCCTTTCCCAACGATTCTGTCCTCATCGGGCCGCATACGTCTGAATGTACCAACTCCAGCAATTTCGTATGTCGATTTGATCGTTTTGGGAATGGAGCACGCACCATTTTTCCTTGAATACAGACATCGCACACAAAGGTTTCATCAGCTCTAACAACGCCGATTCCCTTCATCGTCCCCTTTCGCGCAGCATCAGTAAGATCCTTCACGTTCAAGTGACCAAGGCGTTGATGCCAGAGACGAAGCTTGTTGATATCTGACAAAGTCGATGCCATACATCTGTCATTGTTTTCTGCTTGAATGATATATAACCCGTCTACACGTCTTGCGGTTAATAATGCGTTACCTTCTTTGTTAACGATTTTCGCGGATTTTTGTTCAAAAACTACACGATACCCCTTGTCAGTGATTTTGCCCACAGACATAAGGTTTATGCGAAGATCGGGCACAAATAGTGTATTTGTCAACTCTATTTGTTTAGTTACGTCTTCTTCGTGTACTTGAAACAAAACGTTTCCGCGCGCCTTGATGTCGGTCGAAGCACTGCTTGCCAAATGCAATTTTTCCGCGTTGACGCTTTCTTTGCTTAAAAATTCGTTAGAATTTTTACAAATATGTGAAGAACAACCGCTGTCTAGGCACCACGATCCGTCTCCAATTGTACTGGGTACTTGGAATACATTATCAATGTCTTTACAGTTCTTTAAAGAATACGGACTCATCGACGTATAACACTGAAAGTGTTCCGCGTTTTTCGCACTTTGTGATACTTTATTGTCCTTCTGTCTGCATTCACTGACTTTGTGACCGAGCCTCTTACAGCGATAACATCTAATAGTTGATGACAAGTCTTTGCCGTTGTTGTTCTTATTTTTAAACTGTGTGTTTTTACTTTTATGAGTAAATTTACGAACCACCATAGCGTTCGGCACTTCACTATGCATTTCGCTTTTGCGCGCATCGGATTCCTCAATAATTTTTACATGTAGTGTTTCCGGCGATGGTAAATCGTCTCGAGATTCGATCGCGCAACGAAAGTTTTGAAAACTTGACGGCAAACTATAAAGAAGCATTATGGCGAGTAAATCAGCATTTATATCGACGTCCATATTGTTGAGTTTATCAACTACATCGAAAAACGTACGTAAATGCTCTCGCACATCTTCGCCCTCTCGCATCCGCTGAAGAGTCAGCTGCTTTAACAGTGTTGCCTTACGCGCGGGCCCTTTCGACTGGTAAACGCTTTCGAGCTTCAGCCATACATCCCGTGCAGTCTTGCATCCCTTTACCTGTTTCAACTCCGCTGAACTGATCGACAAAATTATGTCAGATTTCGCCTTTTGGTCGAGGGTGATCCACTGCTGTTGTGCTTGAATTGACGTGGCATCCGCCTCCACAACCTCTGGTTTCACTCTTGTGCCGTTGACGAACTCCCATGCGTCGTTTTTAACGAGAAGAGCTTCCATATGCATCCGCCATGTATCATAATTTTCTCTGTTGAGAGTTTCAATACTCGCAGTACCTGCGGCATTCATGTTGACTTTTTGAGAATGACGTATGTCACCAAAAAATGATTTCAGGAATGCAGTTCAAGTAAATTCAGGCTGCGATTTCGTTATCTTCATTTCACACCGTTAGCTGGGCCCATAACCTATGAGGATTATTTGCGCTAGTGGGTGAACTGAAATGATAACACTGATGCGACAACTATTTATTAACACGATACACCAATGTGTGGTTTACAAAAACAATAGATGACATTCAGTATGATACTTAGAATATCACATTAGCCGCGTAACGACGCGAGACTGTAGTTCGGTACGGAACGGATAGTACCAACAGCTTCGAATTTAAAATCGGTAATATAGAGCTTCTCCCTACTTCGCGGTGTCGCATTCAAATTTATACAACCCAGAAATTCGTACATGGCGGTTGTAGAACATCGATGGAGTTAGATAAAATTTATTTTTATTCAATATTAATCCTACGAGTGGCATAGCTCTCGTTTCTACAGTAATATAGTTAAAATTACTGCTTCAGGATCTTAGTAGATGCCGTATTAAATTAATGACAAGCTCGGAAAGCAGCCACAGCAAACGGTGGCGATTAGTAGCTCTATTTGTTTGCATAAAATTTGTAAATCGGCAATATAGATCTTCTCTCTACTTGGCGGTGTCACTTTTAAATTTCTACAACCCAGCAATTCGAACATGGCGGTTGTAGAACATCGATAGAGTTAGATAAAATATATTTTTATTTAATTTTAATCCTGCGATAGTCAAAGCTCTCGTTTCTACAGTAATATAGTTAAAATTACTGCTTCAAGATCTACTTAGATGCCGTATTAAATTAATGCGAAAGTCGGAAAGCAGCCACAGCAAACTGTGGCGATTAGCAGCCCTATTTATTTGCTTGGAATTTGTAAATCGGTAATATAGAGCTTCTCCCTACTTCGCGGTGTTGCATTTAATTTTCTACAACCCAGCAATTCGAACATGGTGGTTGTAGAACATCGATGGAGTTAGATAAAATTTATTTTTATTCAATATTAATCCTACGAGTGTCATAGCTCTCGTTTCTACAGTAATATAGTTCAAATTACTGCTTCAGGATCATAGTAGATGCTGTATTAAATTAATGACAAGCTCGGAAAGCAGCCACAGCAAACGGTGGCGATTAGTAGCCCTATTTGTTTGCATAAAATTTGTAAATCGGCAATATAGAACTTCACTCTACTTGGCGGTGTCGCATTTAAATTTCTACAACCCAGCAATTCGAACATGGCGGTTGTAGAACATCGATGGAGTTAGATAAAATTTATTTTTATTCAATATTAATCCTGCAAGTGTCATAGCTCTCATTTCTGCAGTAATATAGTTAAAATTACTGCTTCAGGATCCTATAAGATGCCGTTTTAAATTAATGCGAAGCTCCGAAAGCAGCCACAGAAAACGGTGGCGATTAGCAGCCCTATTTGTATGTTTCCAATTTGCAAATCGGCAATATAGAACTTTTCCCTACTTCGCGGTGTCACATTCAATTTTCTACAATCCAGAAAGGCGAAAGAGGAGGTTGTAGAACATCGATGGAGTTAGATAAAATTTATTTTTATTTAATATTAATCCTGCGATAGTCAAAGCTCTCGTTTCTACAGTAATATAGTTAAAATTACTGCTTCAGGATCTACTTAGATGCCGTATTAAATTAATGCGAAGGTCGGAAAGCAGCCACAGCAAACGGTGGCGATTAGCAGCCCTATTTGTTTGCTTCGAATTTGTAAATCGGAAATATAGAGCTTCTCCCTACTTCGCGGTGTCGCATTCAATTTTCTACAATCCAGAAATTCGAACATGGCGGTTGTACAACGTCGATGGAGTTAGATAAAATTTATTTTTATTCAATATTAATCCTGCAAGTGTCATATTTCTCGTTTCTGCAGTAATATAGTTAAAATTACTGCTTCAGGATCCTATAAGATGCCGTTTTAAATTAATGCGAAGCTCCGAAAGCAGCCACAGAAAACGGTTTCGATTAGCACCCCTATTTGTATGCTTCCAATTAGCAAATCGGCAATATAGAACTTTTCTCTACTTCGCGGTGTCACATTCAATTTTCTACAACCCAGAAATGCGAACGTGGCGGTTGTACAACATCGATGGAGTTAGATAAAATTTATTTTTATTTAATATTAATCCTACGAGTGTCATAGCTCTCGTTTCTACAGTAATATAGTTAAAATTACTGCTTCAGGATCTACTTAGATGCCGTTTTAAATTAATGCGAAGGTCGGAAAGCAGCCACAGCAAACGGTGGCGATTAGCAGCCCTATTTGTTTGCATCGAATTTGTAAATCGGCAATATAGATCTTCTCCCTACTTCGCGGTGTCGCATTCAATTTTCTACAACCCAGCAATTCGAACGTGGCGGTTGTACAACATCGATGGAGTTAGATAAAATTTATTTTTATTTAATATTAATCCTACGAGTGTCATAGCTCTCGTTTCTACAGTAATATAGTTAAAATTACTGCTTCAGGATCCTATAAGATGCCGTTTTAAATTAATGCGAAGCTCCGAAAGCAGCCACAGAAAACGGTGGCGATTAGCAGCCCTATTTGTATGCTTCCAATTTGCAAATCGGCAATATAGAACTTTTCCCTACTTCGCGGTGTCACATTCAATTTTCTACAACCCAGAAAGGCGAAAGTGGAGGTTGTAGAACATCGATGGAGTTAGATAAAATTTATTTTTATTTAATATTAATCCTGCGATAGTCGAAGCTCTCGTTTCTACAGTAATATAGTTAAAATTACTGATTCAGGATCTACTTAGATGCCGTATTAAATTAATGCGAAGGTCGGAAAGCAGCCACAGCAAACGGTGGCGATTAGAAGCCCTATTTGTTTGCTTCGAATTTGTAAATCGGTAATATAGAGCTTCTCCCTACTTCGCGGTGTTGCATTCAATTTTCTACAACCCAGCAATTCGAACATGGCGGTTGTAGAACATCGATGGAGTTAGATAAAATTTATTTTTATTCAATATTAATCCTACGAGTGTCATAGCTCTCGTTTCTACAGTAATATAGTTAAAATTACTGCTTCAGGATCTTAGTAGATGCCGTATTAAATTAATGCGAAGGTCGGAAAGCAGTCACAGCAAACGGTTGCGATTAGTAGCCCTATTTATTTGCATAAAATTTGTAAATCGGCAATATAGATCTTCTCTCTACTTGGCGGTGTCGTATTAAATTTCTACAACCCAGCAATTCGAACATGGCGGTTGTAGAACATCGATGGAGTTAGGTAAAATTTATTTTTAGTCAATATTAATCCTGCGAGTGTCATAGCTCTCATTTCTGCAGTAATATAGTTAAAATTACTGCTTCAGGATCCTATTAGATGCCGTATTAAATTAATGCGAAGATCCGAAAGCAGCCACAGAAAACGGTGGCGATTAGCAGCCCTATTTGTATGCTTCCAATTTGGAAATCGGCAATATAGAACTTTTCCCTCTTCGTGGTGTCGCATTCAATTTTCTACAACCCAGAAAGGCGAAAGTGGAGGTTGTAGAACATCGATGGAGTTAGATAAAATTTATTTTTATTTAATATTAATCCTGCGATAGTCAAAGCTCTCGTTTCTACAGTAATATATTTAAAATTACTGCTTCAGGATCTACTTAGATGCCGTATTAAATTAATGCGAAGGTGGGAAAGCAGCCACAGCAAACGGTGGCGATTAGCAGCCCAATTTGTTTGCTTCGAATTTGTAAATCGGTAATATAGAGCTTCTCCCTACTTCGCGGTGATGCATTCAATTTTCTACAACCCAGCAATTCGAACATGGCGGTTGTAGAACATCGATGGAGTTAGATAATATTTATTTTTATTCAATATTAATCCTACGAGTGTCATAGCTCTCGTTTCTACAGTAATATAGTTAAAATTACTGCTTCAGGATCTTAGAAGATGCCGTATTAAATTAATGACAAGCTCGGAAAGCAGCCACAGCAAACGGTGGCGATTAGTAACCCTATTTGTTTGCATAAAATTTGTAAATCGGCAATATAGATCTTCTCTCTACTTGGCGGTGTCGCATTTAAATTTCTACAACCCAGCAATTCGAACATGGCGGTTGTAGAACATCGATGGAGTTAGATAAAATTTATTTTTATTTAATATTAATCCTGCAAGTGTCATAGCTCTCATTTCTGCAGTAATATAGTTAAAATTACTGCTTCAGGATCCTATAAGATGCCGTTTTAAATTAATGCGAAGCTCCGAAAGCAGCCACAGAAAACGGTGGCGATTAGCAGCCCTATTTGTATGCTTCCAATTTGCAAATCGGCAATATAGAACTTTTCCCTACTTCGCGGTGTCACATTCAATTTTCTACAACCCAGAAAGGCGAAAGTGGAGGTTGTAGAACATCGATGGAGTTAGATAAAATTTATTTTTATTTAATATTAATCCTGCGATAGTCAAAGCTCTCGTTTCTACAGTAATATAGTTAAAATTACTGCTTCAGGATCTACTTAGATGCCGTATTAAATTAATGCGAAGGTCGGAAAGCAGCCACAGCAAACGGTGGCGATTAGAAGCCCTATTTGTTTGCTTCGAATTTGTAAATCGGTAATATAGAGCTTCTCCCTACTTCGCGGTGTTGCATTCAATTTTCTACAACCCAGCAATTCGAACATGGCGGTTGTAGAACATCGATGGAGTTAGATAAAATTTATTTTTATTCAATATTAATCCTGCAAGTGTCATAGCTCTCATTTCTGCAGTAATATAGTTAAAATTACTGCTTCAGGATCCTATAAGATGCCGTTTTAAATTAATGCGAAGCTCCGAAAGCAGCCACAGAAAACGGTGGCGATTAGCAGCCCTATTTGTATGCTTCCAATTTGCAAATCGGCAATATAAAACTTTTTCCTACTTCGCGGTGTCACATTCAATTTTCTACAACCCAGAAAGGCGAAAGAGGAGGTTGTAGAACATCGATGGAGTTAGATAAAATTTATTTTTATTTAATATTAATCCTGCGATAGTCAAAGCTCTCGTTTCTACAGTAATATAATTAAAATTACTGCTTCAGGATCTACTTAGATGCCGTATTAAATTAATGCGAAGGTCGGAAAGCAGCCACAGCAAACGGTGGCGATTAGCAGCCCTATTTGTTTGTTTCGAATTTATAAATCGGTAATATAGAGCTTCTCCCTACTTCGCGGTGTCGCATTCAATTTTCTACAACCCAGAAATTCGAACATGGCGGTTGTACAACATCGATGGAGTTAGATAAAATTTATTTTTATTCAATATTAATCCTGCAAGTGTCATAGCTCTCATTTCAGTAGTAATATAGTTAAAATTACTGCTTCAGGATCCTATAAGCTGCCGTTTTAAATTAATGCGAAGCTCCGAAAGCAGCCACAGAAAACGGTGGCGATTAGCAGCCCTATTTGTATGCTTCCAATTTGCAAATCTGCAATATAGAACTTTTCCCTCTTCGTGGTGTCGCATTCAATTTTCTACAACCCAGAAATTCGAACACGGCGGTTGTACAACATCGATGGAGTTAGATAAAATTTATTTTTAGTCAATATTAATCCTGCGAGTGTCATAGCTCTCATTTCTGCAGTAATATAGTTAAAATTACTGGTTCAGGATCCTATTAGATGCCGTATTAAATTAATGCGAAGATCCGAAAGCAGCCACAGAAAACGGTGGCGATTAGCAGCCCTATTTGTATGCTTCCAATTTGCAAATCGGCAATATAGAACTTTTCCCTCTTCGTGGTGTCGCATTCAATTTTCTACAACCCAGAAGTTCGAACATGGTGGTTGTACAACATCGATGGAGTTGGATAAAATTTATTTTTATTCAATATTAATCCTGCGAGTGTCATAGCTCGCGTTTCTACAGTAATATAGTTAAAATTACTGCTTCAGGATCTTAGTAGATGCCGTATTAAATCAATGACAAGCTCGGAAAGCAGCCAGAGCAAACGATGGCGATTAGCAGCCCTATTTGTTTGCATCAAATTTGTAAATCGGCAATATAGATCTTCTCTTCTCTCTACTTGGCGGTGTCGCATTCAATTTTCTACAACCCATAAATTCGAACATGGCGGTTGTACAACGTCAATGGAGTTAGATACAATTTATTTTTATTCAATAGAAATCCTGCTGGTGTTATAGCTCTTGTTTCTACATAATATAGTTAAAATTAATGCTTCAGGATCTTAGTAGATGCCGTATTAGATTAATGACAAGCTCGGAAAGCACAAACAGCAAACGGTGGCGATTAGCAGCCCTATTTGTTTGCTTCGAATTTTCAAATCGGCAATATAAAGCTTCTCGCTCCTTCTCGGTTACGCATTCAATTTTCTACAATCCAGAAATTCGAACATGGCGGTTGTACAACGTCGATGGAGTTAGATAAAATTTATTTTTATTCAATATTAATCCTGCAAGTGTCATATCTCTCATTTCTGCAGTAATATAGTTAAATTTGCTGCTTCTGGATCCTATTACATGCCGTATTAAATTAATGCGAAGCTCCGAAAGCAGCCACAGAAAACTGTTTCGATTAGCACCCCTATTTGTATGCTTCGAATTTGCTAATCGGCAATATAGAACTTTTCCCTACTTCGCGGTGTCACATTCTATGAGGATTATTTGCGCTAGTGGGTGAACTGAAATGATAACACTGAAGCGACAACTATTTGTTAACACGATACACCAATGTGTGGTTTACAAAAACAATAGATGACTTTCTGTATGATACTTAGAATATCACATTAGCCGCGTAACGACGCGAGACTGTAGTTCGGTACGGAACGGATAGTACCAACACTCCCCCTCGTTACGTACAGAACTATTTCATACCTAACAGTTCAAGGCACTTCCGATGTTTAGGTCCGGCAAGACCTTTTGTCAGGATGTCAGCTCCCATATCTTCAGTTGGCTTATGTTAAAGACAAATATTGTTGTTACGTATTGCCTCTCGTACGAAGTGGTGACGGATGTCGATGTGCTTGGTGCGAGAGTGAAACACCGGATTCAACGCCAGCTTTTGAGCCCCGATATTGTCACAAAATATCGTTATGTTGTCGACAAGTGCGTTGTATCCCAATTCATCTAAGAATGTCTGTAAATAGATTCCTTCTTTGACAGATTCTGCTATGCCCATATATTCTGCCTCGGTAGATGAGAGTGCGACCGTTCTTTGCTTACGTGACTCCCACGTGACCGCTCCGTCAGCGAGAATATAAGTAAAACCGGTATACGACCGTCTATCGTCAGGGCAATTCCCCCAATCAGCATCAACCAGTCCAGTTAATTTCGATCTCGAGGGCTTATATACAATTCCGATCTTCTTGGTACCTTGAAGATAGCGCAACACGCGTTTTGCTGCAATCCAATGAACATGTTGATGACAATCATTAAAACGGCTCAGCCAGCTAACCGCGTGTGCTATATCGGGTCGCGTACCCATCGCCAAATACATTAAAGAGCCGACCAATTCACGGTATGGTACCTGAATAGAATCAATGTCGTTTGACTTTTCGCTCTTCGATAACTTGGCATTAACCGACATTGGAGTGGACACTGGTTTACAATCAGCCATCCCGAATCGTCGTAGGATGTCTTCGATGTGTCCCCGCTGATGTATTGTATATCCGTCGTTTCTTTTGATAAACTCTATTCCGAGGCAACATCCGACTTCACCGAGATCTTTTATCCCAAAACTCTCAGCGAGTTTGCTTTTTAGTTGTGTCACGTCTTTTGGATTCCGTGAGATCAATAAGATGTCATCGACATAGATCACTACTACCATCAAGTCTCCCCCTGAACCTCTGACGTATAGTATTCCAACCAAAAATTGGAAAGCTATTTAAAATCCAGTGCACCATGAAAAGTGTAAGTCATGTCTAAGTTGGTTTCATACACTCAGTTAATTATATTCTAATGTCAATCAGCTTTCAAGTAGTGACAGTTCATCTGCAAATTGTACATGTAACTGTTTTGTTAAGGCATTGTAACATTGTGCATGATTTAAGTATGTGCTAGTTGAGTTTTTAAAACCTTATAGTAGCATACAAAATGTTTAAAAACGTATATGTCTTCAAAATTTCTCAATGCATTTGTCAAATTTGAAGGTTATTATCGAAGTGTCGCTGAATGACAATCAAACAGTAATTTTATGAATTAAATTACGAAGTGACTTACTGTTCTCAATGCTGGCCTGATTTTTAATAGCTTTCCAATTTCTGGTTGGAATACTATACACACATGAGTCGGATTTAGTCGGTGACAGCTCCAGAGCACGTAATTCGCTGTTCAACCTTTCGTACCATCGTCGTCCAGCTTGCTTCAGGCCGTAGAGTTCCCTTTTAAGAAGGCACACCTTGTCGCCCTCTTGAAGGTCCTGCAGCATCTTCGCCGCCTTGTTCTTTGTGATTTTATCTTTCTCGGTCCGAACAATGTACCTCAGGGTCGGTCTCCTCAGTCATCTCCGGAACTTCCATATAGATTTTTTCAGTTAACGTACCGTTCAGGTACGCTGCAGTAATGTCGAACTGATGAATCGTCATTCCGTACTGAGACGCCAATGCCGTGGCAAGGCGAATAGAACTCAGGCGTGCAACCGGAGCGAAGGTTTCGTCATAGTCAACACCAGGGCGTTGTGAGAACCCCCGAGCGACGACTCTTGCCTTCCTCCGTTGAATCGTTCCATCTGGCCCGTACTTGTTTCTCAAAATCATCCTGCTCCCTATCACCTTTCCAGGTGATGGACGATTTACAATAACCCAGGTACCACTTTGAATGATACATTTTAACTCGGTGGCCATGGCATGGTACCACTCCGTAGCGTATGGACCTGTAACAGCTAAATCGACATCTACCTCGGCCAGTAGACCATATTCAAGAGCAGCAAGGTTTACATTTTGCATATTGTATACCTTTTTCGGTCGACTTGGAAGCCCTGTTTTCGCTTTTCGGGGTCTACCGCGGCCTCGCATTACAGTTACGTGAGGCTCATTGTCTTCTTCTCCAGACTGCTCGCTCTTGTCTGCGTCAGTATCGAATTCATACTTGAGTTCTATACCTTCAGTTTCTTCTGCTGTTACGTTTTCAGGTTCCATATCTACTGCAACGCTCGATTCAGTCGTATCACTTGATAATCGAAGCGGTGCTAAGGTAACGTCCATCTCTCGATGATCGTCTCGAAGTTTGGGGTTGCCTTGGATCTCCGAAGAGTATTCCAGGAATTTCACGTCGCGTGATACCTCTACTCTACGTTCTTTCGGGATCCAAACGCGATAGCCTTTGATTTCCTCCGAGTATCCTAGGAAAACGCCCTCACGTGATCTAACATCAAACTTTCCCTTGTCAGACAACCTATCCAAAACGAAAACTTTACAGCCAAACTCGCGAAAGTTACTCACGTCCGGTTTCTTCCCAAATCGAACTTCGTATGGTGTTTTCCCATCTAGTGATTTTGATGGACTGCGGTTTCGTATATAATTGGCAGTAGCTACTGCCTCGGCCCAAAACGCCTTTGGCAATCCGGACTGAATGAGGAGACATCTCGCCATCTCGATGAGAGTGCGATTCTTCCTCTCCGCGACGCCATTCTGTTCCGGATTGTTTGGAACTGTCAATCGCCGACGAATCCCGTGAGCGTCCAAATAATCATCAAAAAGTTTGTTCTTATATTCCGTCCCGTTATCAGACTGCAAACTCTTGATCGATGATCCGGTCTCTTTTTCTAACAAGATTTTGACCTTCTGGAACTCCGTAAAGACTTGATTCTTCTTAACCAGAAAACGAACATCGCACCATCTCGAACTGTCGTCAATAAATGTGACGAAGTATTTTGCCTTTCCCAACGATTCTGTCCTCATCGGGCCGCATACGTCTGAATGTACCAACTCCAGCAATTTCGTATGTCGATTTGATCGTTTTGGGAATGGAGCACGCAACATTTTTCCTTGAATACAGACATCGCACACAAAGGTTTCATCAGCTCTAACAACGCCGATTCCCTTCATCGTCCCCTTTCGCGCAGCATCAGTAAGATCCTTCACGTTCAAGTGACCAAGGCGTTGATGCCAGAGACGAAGCTTGTTGATATCTGACAAAGTCGATGCCATACATCTGTCGTTGTTTTTTGCTTGAATGATATATAACCCGTCTACACGTCTTGCGGTTAATATTGCGTTACCTTCGTTGTTAACGATTTTTGCGGATTTTTGTTCAAAAACTACACGATACCCCTTGTCAGTGATTTTGTCCACCGACATAAGGTTTATGCGAAGATCGGGCACAAATAGTGTATTTGACAACTCTATTTGTTTAGTTACGTCTTCTTCGTGTACTTGAAACAAAACGTTTCCGCGCGCCTTGATGTCGGTCGAAGCACTGCTTGCCAAATGCAATTTTTCCGCGTTGACGCTTTCTTTGCTTAAAAATTCGTTAGAATTTTTACAAATATGTGAAGAACAACCGCTGTCTAGGCACCACGATCCGTCTCCAATTGTACTGGGTACTTGGAATACATTATCAATGTCTTTACAGTTCTTTAAAGAATACGGACTCATCGACGTATAACACTGAAAGTGTTCCGCGGTTTTCACACTTTGTGATACTTTATTGTCCTTCTGTCTGCATTCACTGACTTTGTGACCGAGCCTCTTACAGCGATAACATCTAATAGTTGCTGACAAGTCTTTGCCGTTGTTGTTCTTATTTTTAAACTGTGTGTTTCTACTTTTATGAGTAAATTTACGAACCACCATAGCGTTCGGCACTTCACTATGCATTTCGCTTTTGCGCGCATCGGATTCCTCAATAATTTTTATACGTAGTGTTTCCGGCGATGGTAAATCGTCTCGAGATTCGATCGCACAACGAAAGTTTTGAAAACTTGACGGCAAACTATAAAGAAGCATTATGGCGAGTAAATCAGCATTTATATCGACGTCCATATTGTTGAGTTTATCAACTACATCGAAAAACGTACGTAAATGCTCTCGCACATCTTCGCTCTCTCGCATCCGCTGAAGAGTCAGCTGCCTTAACAGTGTTGCTTTACGCGCGGGCCCTTTCGACTGGTAAACGCTTTCGAGCTTCAGCCATACATCCCGTGCAGTCTTGCATCCCTTTACCTGTTTCAACTCCGCTGAACTGATCGACAAAATTATGTCAGATTTCGCCTTTTGATCGAGAGTGATCCACTGCTGTTGTGCTTGAATTGACGTGGCATCCGCCTCCGCAACCTCTGGTTTCACTCTTGTGCCGTTGACGAACTCCCATGCATCGTTTTTAACGAGCAGAGCTTCCATATGCATCCGCCATGTATCATAATTTTCTCTGTTGAGAGTTTCAATTCTCGCAGTACCTGCGACATTCATGTTGACTTTTTGAGAATGACGTATGTCACCAAAAAATTATTTCAGGAATGCAGTTCAAGTAAATTCAGGAAGCGACTTCGTTATCTTCAGTTCACACCGTTAGCTGGGCCCATAACCTATGAGGATTATTTGCGCTAGTGGGTGAACTGAAATGATAACACTGAAACGACAACTATTTATTAACACGATACACCAATGTGTGGTTTACAAAAACAATAGATGACATTCTGTATGATACTTAGAATATCACATTAGCCGCGTAACGACGCGAGACTGTAGTTCGGTACGGAACGGATAGTACCAACACATTCAATTTTCTACAACCCAGAAATGCGAACGTGGCGGTTGTACAACATCGATGGAGTTAGATAATAGTAATTTACGATACAAGTGCGTAAAGCTACTCTTTAGGCACGAGTGGGGTAGAGTTAAAACGCGAGTGAGCGAGCGTTTTAAGCCCCGCGAGTAACTAAAGATGCTTTACGCATGTGTATCGTACAATATTTTATCTACGATAGAATCTAGAAAACACGGTAAATATGAAAAAAAAATAAATGTAAATTAGGATTACTAGCAACCGGTCATAATTTTGGGTGTTTTAAAAATTTTAAAACACGTTGCTACTCACAACGTGTCTAATGAAATCTTTTAAATACGTTACTATTGACGACGTAAACTAATAAAAACCTGTTATTAAACAGTCGTTTTACAAACTTAAAACTGCCAACTAAAAGGCAATTTTACATACTGTCGTAGATAAAATTTATTTTTATTCAATATTAATCCTGCGAGTGTCATAGCTAGCGTTTCTTCAGTAACATAGTTAAAATTACTGCTTCAGGAACTTAGTAGATGCCGTATTAAATTAATGACAAGCTCGGAGAGCAGCCACAGCAAACGGTGGCGATTAGCAGCCCTATTTGTTTGACTCGAATTTGCAAATCGTCAAAATAAAGCTTCTCCCTACTTCGCGGTGTTCCATTTAATTTTCTACAACCTATAAATTAGTACATGGCGGATGTACAACGTCCATGGAGTTAGATAAAATTTATTTTTAATCAATTGGAATCCTGCGGGTGTCATAGCTCTCGTCACTACAGTAATATAGGTAAAATTACTGCTTCTGGATCTTATTAGATGCCGTATTAAATTAATGCGAAGCTCGGCAAGCAGCCACAGCAAACGGTGGCGATTAGCAGCCCTATTTGTTGTTTCGAATTTGTAAATCGGCAATATAGAACTTCTCCCTACTTCGCGGAGTCGCATTCAATTTTCTACAACCCAGAAATTCGAACATGGCGGTTGTACAACATCGATGGATATTAATCCTGCGAATGACATAGCTCGCATTTCTACAGTAATATAGTTAAAAATTAATGCGTCAGGATCTACTTAGGTGCCGTATTAAATTAATGCGAAGGTCGGAAAGCAGCCACAGCAAACGGTGGCGATTAGCAGCCCTATTTGTATGCTTCCAATTTGCAAATCGGCAATATAGAACTTTTCCCTACTTCGCGGTGTCAAATTCAATTTTCTACAACCCAAAAATGCGAACGTGGCGGTTGTACAACGTCGATGGAGTTAGATAAAATTTATTTTTATTTAATATTAATCCTGCGATAGTCAAAGCTCTCGTTTCTACAGTAATATAGTTAAAATTAATGCTTCAGGATCTTAGTAGATGCCATATTAGATTAATGACAAGCTCGGAAAGCACATACAGCAAACGGTGGCGATTAGCAGCCCTATTTGTTTGCTTCGAATTTGTAAATCGGCAATATAGAGCTTTTCCCTACTTCGCGGTGTCGCATTCAATTTTCTACAACCCAGAAATTCGAACATGGCGGTTGTACAACATCGATGGAGTTAGATAAAATTTATTTTTATTCAATATTAATCCTGCGAGTGTCATAGCTCGCGTTTCTACAGTAATATAATTAAAATTACTGCTTCAGGATCTTAGTAGATGCCGTATTAAATTAATGACAAGCTTGGATAGCAGCCACAGCAAACGATGGCGATTAGCAGCCCTATTTTTTTGCTTCGAATTTGCAAATCGGCAAAATAAAGCTTCTCCCTACTTCGCGGTGTCACATTTAAATTTCTACAACTCAGAAATTCGAACATGGCGGTTGTACAACATCGATGGAGTTAGATAAAATTTATTTTTATACAATATTAATCCTGCGAGTGTCATAGCTCGCGTTTCTACAGAAAAATAGTTAAAATTACTGCTTCAGAATCTTAGTAGATGCCGTATTAAAATAATGACAAGCTCGGAAATCAGCCACAGCAAACGGTGGCGATTAGCAGCCCTATTTGTTTGCATCAAATTTGCAAATCGGCAATATAGATCTTCTCTCTACTTGGCGCTGTCGCATTCAATTTTCTACAACACAGAAATTCGAACATGGCGGTTGTACAACGTCGATGGAGTTAGATAAAATTTATTTTTATTCAATATTAATCCTGCGAGTGTCATAGCTCTCATTTCTGCAGTAATATAGTTAAAATTACTGCTTCAGGATCCTATTAGATGACGTATTAAATTAATGCGAAGCTCCGAAAGCAGCTACAGAAAACGGTGGCGATTAGCAGCCCTATTTGTTTGCATCAAATTTGCAAATCGGCAATATAGATCTTCTCTCTACTTGGCGCTGTCGCATTCAATTTTCTACAACACAGAAATTCGAACATGGCGGTTGTACAACGTCGATGGAGTTAGATAAAATTTATTTTTAATCAATATTAATCCTGCGAGTGTCATAGCTCTCATTTCTGCAGTAATATAGTTAAAATTACTGCTTCAGGATCCTATTAGATGACGTATTAAATTAATGCGAAGCTCCGAAAGCTGCCACAGAAAACGGTGGCGATTAGCAGCCCTATTTGTTTGCATCAAATTTGCAAATCGGCAATATAGATCTTCTCTCTACTTGGCGCTGTCGCATTCAATTTTCTACAACACAGAAATTCGAACATGGCGGTTGTACAACGTCGATGGAGTTAGATAAAATTTATTTTTATTCAATATTAATCCTGCGAGTGTCATAGCTCTCATTTCTGCAGTAATATAGTTAAAATTACTGCTTCAGGATCCTATTAGATGACGTATTAAATTAATGCGAAGCTCGGAAATCAGCCACAGCAAACGGTGGCGATTAACAGCCCTATTTGTTTGCATCAAATTTGCAAATCGGCAATATAGATCTTCTCTCTACTTGGCGCTGTCGCATTCAATTTTCTACAACACAGAAATTCGAACATGGCGGTTGTACAACGTCGATGGAGTTAGATAAAATTTATTTTTATTCAATATTAATCCTGCGAGTGTCATAGCTCTCATTTCTGCAGTAATATAGTTAAAATTACTGCTTCAGGATCCTATTAGATGACGTATTAAATTAATGCGAAGCTCCGAAAGCAGCCACAGAAAACGGTGGCGATTAGCAGCCCTATTTGTATGCTTCCAATTTGCAAATCTGCAATATAGAACTTTTCCCTACTTCGCGGTGTCAAATTCAATTATCTGCAAACCGGAAATTCGAACATGGCGGTTGTACAACATCCATGGAGTTAGATAAAATTTATTTTTATTCAATATTAATCCTGCTAGTGTCATAGCTCACGTGTCTACAGTAATATAGTTAAAGTTACTGCTTCAGGATCTTAGTAGATGAAGTATTAAAATAATGACAAGCTCGAAAAGCAGCCACAGCAAACGGTGGCGATTAGCAGCCCTATTTGTTTGCATCAAATTTGCAAATCGGCAATATAGATCTTCTCTCTACTTGGCGCTGTCGCATTCAATTTTCTACAACACAGAAATTCGAACATGGCGGTTGTACAACGTCGATGGAGTTAGATAAAATTTATTTTTATTCAATATTAATCCTGCGAGTGTCATAGCTCTCATTTCTGCAGTAATATAGTTAAAATTACTGCTTCAGGATCCTATTAGATGACGTATTAAATTAATGCGAAGCTCCGAAAGCAGCCACAGAAAACGGTGGCGATTAGCAGCCCTATTTGTATGCTTCCAATTTGCAAATCTGCAATATAGAACTTTTCCTTACTTCGCGGTGTCAAATTCAATAATCTGCAAACCGGAAATTCGAACATGGCGGTTGTACAACATCCATGGAGTTAGATAAAATTAGTTTTATTCAATATTAATCCTGCTAGTGTCATAGCTCACGTGTCTACAGTAATATAGTTAAAGTTACTGCTTCAGGATCCTATTAGATGACGTATTAAATTAATGCGAAGCTCCGAAAGCTGCCACAGAAAACGGTGGCGATTAGCAGCCCTATTTGTTTGCATCAAATTTGCAAATCGGCAATATAGATCTTCTCTCTACTTGGCGCTGTCGCATTCAATTTTCTACAACACAGAAATTCGAACATGGCGGTTGTACAACGTCGATGGAGTTAGATAAAATTTATTTTTATTCAATATTAATCCTGCGAGTGTCATAGCTCTCATTTCTGCAGTAATATAGTTAAAATTACTGCTTCAGGATCCTATTAGATGACGTATTAAATTAATGCGAAGCTCGGAAATCAGCCACAGCAAACGGTGGCGATTAACAGCCCTATTTGTTTGCATCAAATTTGCAAATCTGCAATATAGATCTTCTCTCTACTTGGCGCTGTCGCATTCAATTTTCTACAACACAGAAATTCGAACATGGCGGTTGTACAACGTCGATGGAGTTAGATAAAATTTATTTTTATTCAATATTAATCCTGCGAGTGTCATAGCTCTCATTTCTGCAGTAATATAGTTAAAATTACTGCTTCAGGATCCTATTAGATGACGTATTAAATTAATGCGAAGCTCCGAAAGCAGCCACAGCAAACGGTGGCGATTAGCAGCCCTATTTGTTTGCATCAAATTTGCAAATCGGCAATATAGATCTTCTCTCTACTTGGCGCTGTCGCATTCAATTTTCTACAACACAGAAATTCGAACATGGCGGTTGTACAACGTCGATGGAGTTAGATAAAATTTATTTTTATTCAATATTAATCCTGCGAGTGTCATAGCTCTCATTTCTGCAGTAATATAGTTAAAATTACTGCTTCAGGATCCTATTAGATGACGTATTAAATTAATGCGAAGCTCCGAAAGCAGCCACAGAAAACGGTGGCGATTAGCAGCCCTATTTGTATGCTTCCAATTTGCAAATCTGCAATATAGAACTTTTCCTTACTTCGCGGTGTCAAATTCAATAATCTGCAAACCGGAAATTCGAACATGGCGGTTGTACAACATCCATGGAGTTAGATAAAATTAGTTTTATTCAATATTAATCCTGCTAGTGTCATAGCTCACGTGTCTACAGTAATATAGTTAAAGTTACTGCTTCAGGATCCTATTAGATGACGTATTAAATTAATGCGAAGCTCCGAAAGCTGCCACAGAAAACGGTGGCGATTAGCAGCCCTATTTGTTTGCATCAAATTTGCAAATCGGCAATATAGATCTTCTCTCTACTTGGCGCTGTCGCATTCAATTTTCTACAACACAGAAATTCGAACATGGCGGTTGTACAACGTCGATGGAGTTAGATAAAATTTATTTTTATTCAATATTAATCCTGCGAGTGTCATAGCTCTCATTTCTGCAGTAATATAGTTAAAATTACTGCTTCAGGATCCTATTAGATGACGTATTAAATTAATGCGAAGCTCCGAAAGCAGCCACAGAAAACGGTGGCGATTAGCAGCCCTATTTGTATGCTTCCAATTTGCAAATCTGCAATATAGAACTTTTCCCTACTTCGCGGTGTCAAATTCAATTATCTGCAAACCGGAAATTCGAACATGGCGGTTGTACAACATCCATGGAGTTAGATAAAATTTATTTTTATTCAATATTAATCCTGCTAGTGTCATAGCTCACGTGTCTACAGTAATATAGTTAAAGTTACTGCTTCAGGATCTTAGTAGATGAAGTATTAAAATAATGACAAGCTCGAAAAGCAGCCACAGCAAACGGTGGCGATTAGCAGCCCTATTTGTTTGCATCAAATTTGCAAATCGGCAATATAGATCTTCTCTCTACTTGGCGCTGTCGCATTCAATTTTCTACAACACAGAAATTCGAACATGGCGGTTGTACAACGTCGATGGAGTTAGATAAAATTTATTTTTATTCAATATTAATCCTGCGAGTGTCATAGCTCTCATTTCTGCAGTAATATAGTTAAAATTACTGCTTCAGGATCCTATTAGATGACGTATTAAATTAATGCGAAGCTCCGAAAGCAGCCACAGAAAACGGTGGCGATTAGCAGCCCTATTTGTATGCTTCCAATTTGCAAATCTGCAATATAGAACTTTTCCTTACTTCGCGGTGTCAAATTCAATAATCTGCAAACCGGAAATTCGAACATGGCGGTTGTACAACATCCATGGAGTTAGATAAAATTAGTTTTATTCAATATTAATCCTGCTAGTGTCATAGCTCACGTGTCTACAGTAATATAGTTAAAGTTACTGCTTCAGGATCCTATTAGATGACGTATTAAATTAATGCGAAGCTCCGAAAGCTGCCACAGAAAACGGTGGCGATTAGCAGCCCTATTTGTTTGCATCAAATTTGCAAATCGGCAATATAGATCTTCTCTCTACTTGGCGCTGTCGCATTCAATTTTCTACAACACAGAAATTCGAACATGGCGGTTGTACAACGTCGATGGAGTTAGATAAAATTTATTTTTATTCAATATTAATCCTGCGAGTGTCATAGCTCTCATTTCTGCAGTAATATAGTTAAAATTACTGCTTCAGGATCCTATTAGATGACGTATTAAATTAATGCGAAGCTCCGAAAGCAGCCACAGAAAACGGTGGCGATTAGCAGCCCTATTTGTATGCTTCCAATTTGCAAATCTGCAATATAGAACTTTTCCTTACTTCGCGGTGTCAAATTCAATAATCTGCAAACCGGAAATTCGAACATGGCGGTTGTACAACATCCATGGAGTTAGATAAAATTAGTTTTATTCAATATTAATCCTGCTAGTGTCATAGCTCACGTGTCTACAGTAATATAGTTAAAATTACTGCTTCAGGATCCTATTAGATGACGTATTAAATTAATGCGAAGCTCCGAAAGCTGCCACAGAAAACGGTGGCGATTAGCAGCCCTATTTGTTTGCATCAAATTTGCAAATCGGCAATATAGATCTTCTCTCTACTTGGCGCTGTCGCATTCAATTTTCTACAACACAGAAATTCGAACATGGCGGTTGTACAACGTCGATGGAGTTAGATAAAATTTATTTTTATTCAATATTAATCCTGCGAGTGTCATAGCTTTCATTTCTGCAGTAATATAGTTAAAATTACTGCTTCAGGATCCTATTAGATGACGTATTAAATTAATGCGAAGCTCGGAAATCAGCCACAGCAAACGGTGGCGATTAACAGCCCTATTTGTTTGCATCAAATTTGCAAATCGGCAATATAGATCTTCTCTCTACTTGGCGCTGTCGCATTCAATTTTCTACAACACAGAAATTCGAACATGGCGGTTGTACAACGTCGATGGAGTTAGATAAAATTTATTTTTATTCAATATTAATCCTGCGAGTGTCATAGCTCTCATTTCTGCAGTAATATAGTTAAAATTACTGCTTCAGGATCCTATTAGATGACGTATTAAATTAATGCGAAGCTCGGAAATCAGCCACAGCAAACGGTGGCGATTAACAGCCCTATTTGTTTGCATCAAATTTGCAAATCGGCAATATAGATCTTCTCTCTACTTGGCGCTGTCGCATTCAATTTTCTACAACACAGAAATTCGAACATGGCGGTTGTACAACGTCGATGGAGTTAGATAAAATTTATTTTTATTCAATATTAATCCTGCGAGTGTCATAGCTCTCATTTCTGCAGTAATATAGTTAAAATTACTGCTTCAGGATCCTATTAGATGACGTATTAAATTAATGCGAAGCTCCGAAAGCAGCCACAGAAAACGGTGGCGATTAGCAGCCCTATTTGTATGCTTCCAATTTGCAAATCTGCAATATAGAACTTTTCCTTACTTCGCGGTGTCAAATTCAATAATCTGCAAACCGGAAATTCGAACATGGCGGTTGTACAACATCCATGGAGTTAGATAAAATTAGTTTTATTCAATATTAATCCTGCTAGTGTCATAGCTCACGTGTCTACAGTAATATAGTTAAAATTACTGCTTCAGGATCCTATTAGATGACGTATTAAATTAATGCGAAGCTCCGAAAGCTGCCACAGAAAACGGTGGCGATTAGCAGCCCTATTTGTTTGCATCAAATTTGCAAATCGGCAATATAGATCTTCTCTCTACTTGGCGCTGTCGCATTCAATTTTCTACAACACAGAAATTCGAACATGGCGGTTGTACAACGTCGATGGAGTTAGATAAAATTTATTTTTATTCAATATTAATCCTGCGAGTGTCATAGCTCTCATTTCTGCAGTAATATAGTTAAAATTACTGCTTCAGGATCCTATTAGATGACGTATTAAATTAATGCGAAGCTCGGAAATCAGCCACAGCAAACGGTGGCGATTAACAGCCCTATTTGTTTGCATCAAATTTGCAAATCGGCAATATAGATCTTCTCTCTACTTGGCGCTGTCGCATTCAATTTTCTACAACACAGAAATTCGAACATGGCGGTTGTACAACGTCGATGGAGTTAGATAAAATTTATTTTTATTCAATATTAATCCTGCGAGTGTCATAGCTCTCATTTCTGCAGTAATATAGTTAAAATTACTGCTTCAGGATCCTATTAGATGACGTATTAAATTAATGCGAAGCTCGGAAATCAGCCACAGCAAACGGTGGCGATTAACAGCCCTATTTGTTTGCATCAAATTTGCAAATCGGCAATATAGATCTTCTCTCTACTTGGCGCTGTCGCATTCAATTTTCTACAACACAGAAATTCGAACATGGCGGTTGTACAACGTCGATGGAGTTAGATAAAATTTATTTTTATTCAATATTAATCCTGCGAGTGTCATAGCTCTCATTTCTGCAGTAATATAGTTAAAATTACTGCTTCAGGATCCTATTAGATGACGTATTAAATTAATGCGAAGCTCCGAAAGCAGCCACAGAAAACGGTGGCGATTAGCAGCCCTATTTGTATGCTTCCAATTTGCAAATCTGCAATATAGAACTTTTCCCTACTTCGCGGTGTCAAATTCAATTATCTGCAAACCGGAAATTCGAACATGGCGGTTGTACAACATCCATGGAGTTAGATAAAATTTATTTTTATTCAATATTAATCCTGCTAGTGTCATAGCTCACGTGTCTACAGTAATATAGTTAAAGTTACTGCTTCAGGATCTTAGTAGATGAAGTATTAAAATAATGACAAGCTCGAAAAGCAGCCACAGCAAACGGTGGCGATTAGCAGCCCTATTTGTTTGCATCAAATTTGCAAATCGGCAATATAGATCTTCTCTCTACTTGGCGCTGTCGCATTCAATTTTCTACAACACAGAAATTCGAACATGGCGGTTGTACAACGTCGATGGAGTTAGATAAAATTTATTTTTATTCAATATTAATCCTGCGAGTGTCATAGCTCTCATTTCTGCAGTAATATAGTTAAAATTACTGCTTCAGGATCCTATTAGATGACGTATTAAATTAATGCGAAGCTCCGAAAGCAGCCACAGAAAACGGTGGCGATTAGCAGCCCTATTTGTATGCTTCCAATTTGCAAATCTGCAATATAGAACTTTTCCCTACTTCGCGGTGTCAAATTCAATTATCTGCAAACCGGAAATTCGAACATGGCGGTTGTACAACATCCATGGAGTTAGATAAAATTAGTTTTATTCAATATTAATCCTGCTAGTGTCATAGCTCACGTGTCTACAGTAATATAGTTAAAGTTACTGCTTCAGGATCTTAGTAGATGAAATATTAAAATAATGACAAGCTCGAAAAGCAGCCACAGCAAACGGTGGCGATTAGCAGCCCTATTTGTTTGCATCAAATTTGCAAATCGGCAATATAGATCTT
This sequence comes from Agriotes lineatus, assembly GCA_940337035.1. NCBI lineage: Eukaryota > Metazoa > Arthropoda > Insecta > Coleoptera > Elateridae > Agriotes > Agriotes lineatus. The sequence goes on from CALNHX010002698.1 coordinate 70,173, forward strand.
CTCTCTACTTGGCGCTGTCGCATTCAATTTTCTACAACACAGAAATTCGAACATGGCGGTTGTACAACGTCGATGGAGTTAGATAAAATTTATTTTTATTCAATATTAATCCTGATAGTGTCATAGCTCACGTTTCTACAGTAATATAGTTAAAGTTACTGCTTCAGGATCTTAGTAGATGAAGTATTAAAATAATGACAAGCTCGAAAAGCAGCCACAGCAAACGGTGGCGATTAGCAGCCCTATTTGTTTGCATCAAATTTGCAAATCGGCAATATAGATCTTCTCTCTACTTGGCGCTGTCGCATTCTATTTTCTACAACCCAGAAATTCTAACATGGCGGTTGTACAACGTCGATGGAGTTAGATAAAATTTATTTTTATTCAATATTAATCCTGCTAGTGTCATAGCTCACGTTTCTACAGTAATATAGTTAAAGTTACTGCTTCAGGATCTTAGTAGATGAAGTATTAAAATAATGACAAGCTCGAAAAGCAGCCACAGCAAACGGTGGCGATTAGCAGCCCTATTTGTTTGCATCAAATTTGCAAATCGGCAATATAGATCTTCTCTCTACTTGGCGCTGTAGCATTCAATTTTCTACAACACAGAAATTCGAACATGGCGGTTGTACAACGTCGATGGAGTTAGATAAAATTTATTTTTATTCAATATTAATCCTGCTAGTGTCATAGCTCACGTTTCTACACTAATATAGTTAAAGTTACTGCTTCAGGATCTTAGTAGATGAAGTATTAAAATAATGACAAGCTCGAAAAGCAGCCACAGCAAACGGTGGCGATTAGCAGCCCTATTTGTTTGCTTCAAATTTGCAAATCGGCAATATAGATCTTCTCTCTACTTGGCGCTATCGCATTCAATTTTCTACAACACAGAAATTCGAACATGGCGGTTGTACAACGTCGATGGAGTTAGATAAAATTTATTTTTATTCTATATTAATCCTGCTAGTGTCATAGCTCACGTTTCTACAGTAATATAGTTAAAGTTACTGCTTCAGGATCTTAGTAGATGAAGTATTAAAATAATGACAAGCTCGAAAAGCAGCCACAGCAAACGGTGGCGATTAGCAGCCCTATTTGTTTGCATCAAATTTGCAAATCGGCAATATAGATCTTCTCTCTACTTGGCGCTGTCGCATTCAATTTTCTGCAAACCAGAAATTCGAACATGGCGGTTGTACAACATCCATGGAGTTAGATAAAATTTATTTTTATTCAATATTAATCCTGCTAGTGTCATAGCTCACGTTTCTACAGTAATATAGTTAAAGTTACTGCTTCAGGATCTTAGTAGATGCCGTATTAAAATAATGACAAGTTCGGAAAGCAGCCACAGCAAACGGTGGCGATTAGCAGCACTATTTGTTTGCATCAAATTTGCAAATCGGCAATATAGATCTTCTCTCTACTTGGCGCTGTCGCATTCAATTTTCTACAACACAGAAATTCGAACATGGCGGTTGTACAACGTCGATGGAGTTAGATAAAATTTATTTTTATTCAATATTAATCCTGCTAGTGTCATAGCTCACGTTTCTACAGTAATATAGTTAAAGTTACTGCTTCAGGATCTTAGTAGATGAAGTATTAAAATAATGACAAGCTCGAAAAGCAGCCACAGCAAACGGTGGCGATTAGCAGCCCTATTTCTTTGCATCAAATTTGCAAATCGGCAATATAGATCTTCTCTCTACTTGGCGCTGTCGCATTCAATTTTCTACAACACAGAAATTCGAACATGGCGGTTGTACAACGTCGATGGAGTTAGATAAAATTTATTTTTATTCAATATTAATCCTGCTAGTGTCATAGCTCACGTTTCTACAGTAATATAGTTAAAGTTATTGCTTCAGGATCTTAGTAGATGAAGTATTAAAATAATGACAAGCTCGAAAAGCAGCCACAGCAAACGGTGGCGATTAGCAGCCCTATTTGTTTGCATCAAATTTGCAAATCGGCAATATAGATCTTCTTTCTACTTGGCGCTGTCAAATTCAATTATCTGCAAACCGGAAATTCGAACATGGCGGTTGTACAACGTCGATGGAGTTAGATAAAATTTATTTTTATTCAATATTAATCCTGCTAGTGTCATAGCTCACGTTTCTACAGTAATATAGTTAAAGTTACTGCTTCAGGATCTTAGTAGATGAAGTATTAAAATAATGACAAGCTCGAAAAGCAGCCACAGCAAACGGTGGCGATTAGCAGCCCTATTTGTTTGCATCAAATTTGCAAATCGGCAATATAGATCTTCTCTCTACTTGGCGCTGTCGCATTCAATTTTCTGCAAACCAGAAATTCGAACATGGCGGTTGTACAACATCCATGGAGTTAGATAAAATTTATTTTTATTCAATATTAATCCTGCTAGTGTCATAGCTCACGTTTCTACAGTAATATAGTTAAAGTTACTGCTTCAGGGTCTTAGTAGATGAAGTATTAAAATAATGACAAGCTCGAAAAGCAGCCACAGCAAACGGTGGCGATTAGCAGCCCTATTTGTTTGCATCAAATTTGCAAATCGGCAATATAGATCTTCTCTCTACTTGGCGCTGTCAAATTCAATTATCTGCAAACCGGAAATTCGAACATGGCGGTTGTACAACGTCGATGGAGTTAGATAAAATTTATTTTTATTCAATATTAATCCTGCTAGTGTCATAGCTCACGTTTCTACAGTAATATAGTTAAAGTTACTGCTTCAGGATCTTAGTAGATGAAGTATTAAAATAATGACAAGCTCGAAAAGCAGCCACAGCAAACGGTGGCGATTAGCAGCCCTATTTGTTTGCATCAAATTTGCAAATCGGCAATATAGATCTTCTCTCTACTTGGCGCTGTAGCATTCAATTTTCTACAACACAGAAATTCGAACATGGCGGTTGTACAACGTCGATGGAGTTAGATAAAATTTATTTTTATTCAATATTAATCCTGCTAGTGTCATAGCTCACGTTTCTACACTAATATAGTTAAAGTTACTGCTTCAGGATCTTAGTAGATGAAGTATTAAAATAATGACAAGCTCGAAAAGCAGCCACAGCAAACGGTGGCGATTAGCAGCCCTATTTGTTTGCATCAAATTTGCAAATCGGCAATATAGATCTTCTCTCTACTTGGCGCTATCGCATTCAATTTTCTACAACACAGAAATTCGAACATGGCGGTTGTACAACGTCGATGGAGTTAGATAAAATTTATTTTTATTCAATATTAATCCTGCTAGTGTCATAGCTCACGTTTCTACAGTAATATAGTTAAAGTTACTGCTTCAGGATCTTAGTAGATGAAGTATTAAAATAATGACAAGCTCGAAAAGCAGCCACAGCAAACGGTGGCGATTAGCAGCCCTATTTGTTTGCATCAAATTTGCAAATCGGCAATATAGATCTTCTCTCTACTTGGCGCTGTCGCATTCAATTTTCTGCAAACCAGAAATTCGAACATGGCGGTTGTACAACATCCATGGAGTTAGATAAAATTTATTTTTATTCAATATTAATCCTGCTAGTGTCATAGCTCACGTTTCTACAGTAATATAGTTAAAGTTACTGCTTCAGGATCTTAGTAGATGCCGTATTAAAATAATGACAAGTTCGGAAAGCAGCCACAGCAAACGGTGGCGATTAGCAGCACTATTTGTTTGCATCAAATTTGCAAATCGGCAATATAGATCTTCTCTCTACTTGGCGCTGTCGCATTCAATTTTCTACAACACAGAAATTCGAACATGGCGGTTGTACAACGTCGATGGAGTTAGATAAAATTTATTTTTATTCAATATTAATCCTGATAGTGTCATAGCTCACGTTTCTACAGTAATATAGTTAAAGTTACTGCTTCAGGATCTTAGTAGATGAAGTATTAAAATAATGACAAGCTCGAAAAGCAGCCACAGCAAACGGTGGCGATTAGCAGCCCTATTTCTTTGCATCAAATTTGCAAATCGGCAATATAGATCTTCTCTCTACTTGGCGCTGTCGCATTCAATTTTCTACAACACAGAAATTCGAACATGGCGGTTGTACAACGTCGATGGAGTTAGATAAAATTTATTTTTATTCAATATTAATCCTGCTAGTGTCATAGCTCACGTTTCTACAGTAATATAGTTAAAGTTATTGCTTCAGGATCTTAGTAGATGAAGTATTAAAATAATGACAAGCTCGAAAAGCAGCCACAGCAAACGGTGGCGATTAGCAGCCCTATTTGTTTGCATCAAATTTGCAAATCGGCAATATAGATCTTCTTTCTACTTGGCGCTGTCAAATTCAATTATCTGCAAACCGGAAATTCGAACATGGCGGTTGTACAACGTCGATGGAGTTAGATAAAATTTATTTTTATTCAATATTAATCCTGCTAGTGTCATAGCTCACGTTTCTACAGTAATATAGTTAAAGTTACTGCTTCAGGATCTTAGTAGATGAAGTATTAAAATAATGACAAGCTCGAAAAGCAGCCACAGCAAACGGTGGCGATTAGCAGCCCTATTTGTTTGCATCAAATTTGCAAATCGGCAATATATATCTTCTCTCTACTTGGCGCTGTCGCATTCAATTTTCTGCAAACCAGAAATTCGAACATGGCGGTTGTACAACATCCATGGAGTTAGATAAAATTTATTTTTATTCAATATTAATCCTGCTAGTGTCATAGCTCACGTTTCTACAGTAATATAGTTAAAGTTACTGCTTCAGGGTCTTAGTAGATGAAGTATTAAAATAATGACAAGCTCGAAAAGCAGCCACAGCAAACGGTGGCGATTAGCAGCCCTATTTGTTTGCATCAAATTTGCAAATCGGCAATATATATCTTCTCTCTACTTGGCGCTGTCAAATTCAATTATCTGCAAACCGGAAATTCGAACATGGCGGTTGTACAACGTCGATGGAGTTAGATAAAATTTATTTTTATTCAATATTAATCCTGCTAGTGTCATAGCTCACGTTTCTACAGTAATATAGTTAAAGTTACTGCTTCAGGATCTTAGTAGATGAAGTATTAAAATAATGACAAGCTCGAAAAGCAGCCACAGCAAACGGTGGCGATTAGCAGCCCTATTTGTTTGCATCAAATTTGCAAATCGGCAAAATAGATCTTCTCTCTACTTGGCGCTGTCGCATTCAATTTTCTACAACACAGAAATTCGAACATGGCGGTTGTACAACGTCGATGGAGTTAGATAAAATTTATTTTTATTCAATATTAATCCTGCTAGTGTCATAGCTCACGTTTCTACAGTAATATAGTTAAAGTTACTGCTTCAGGATCTTAGTAGATGAAGTATTAAAATAATGACAAGCTCGAAAAGCAGCCACAGCAAACGGTGGCGATTAGCAGCCCTTTTGTTTGCATCAAATTTGCAAATCGGCAATATAGATCTTCTCTCTACTTGGCGCTATCGCATTCAATTTTCTACAACACAGAAATTCGAACATGGCGGTTGTACAACGTCGATGGAGTTAGATAAAATTTATTTTTATTCAATATTAATCCTGCTAGTGTCATAGCTCACGTTTCTACAGTAATATAGTTAAAGTTACTGCTTCAGGATCTTAGTAGATGAAGTATTAAAATAATGACAAGCTCGAAAAGCAGCCACAGCAAACGGTGGCGATTAGCAGCCCTATTTGTTTGCATCAAATTTGCAAATCGGCAATATAGATCTTCTCTCTACTTGGCGCTGTCGCATTCAATTTTCTGCAAACCAGAAATTCGAACATGGCGGTTGTACAACATCCATGGAGTTAGATAAAATTTATTTTTATTCAATATTAATCCTGCTAGTGTCATAGCTCACGTTTCTACAGTAATATAGTTAAAGTTACTGCTTCAGGATCTTAGTAGATGCCGTATTAAAATAATGACAAGTTCGGAAAGCAGCCACAGCAAACGGTGGCGATTAGCAGCACTATTTGTTTGCATCAAATTTGCAAATCGGCAATATAGATCTTCTCTCTACTTGGAGCTGTCGCATTCAATTTTCTACAACACAGAAATTCGAACATGGCGGTTGTACAACGTCGATGGAGTTAGATAAAATTTATTTTTATTCAATATTAATCCTGCTAGTGTCATAGCTCACGTTTCTACAGTAATATAGTTAAAGTTACTGCTTCAGGATCTTAGTAGATGAAGTATTAAAATAATGACAAGCTCGAAAAGCAGCCACAGCAAACGGTGGCGATTAGCAGCCCTATTTCTTTGCATCAAATTTGCAAATCGGCAATATAGATCTTCTCTCTACTTGGCGCTGTCGCATTCAATTTTCTACAACACAGAAATTCGAACATGGCGGTTGTACAACGTCGATGGAGTTAGATAAAATTTATTTTTATTCAATATTAATCCTGCTAGTGTCATAGCTCACGTTTCTACAGTAATATAGTTAAAGTTATTGCTTCAGGATCTTAGTAGATGAAGTATTAAAATAATGACAAGCTCGAAAAGCAGCCACAGCAAACGGTGGCGATTAGCAGCCCTATTTGTTTGCATCAAATTTGCAAATCGGCAATATAGATCTTCTTTCTACTTGGCGCTGTCAAATTCAATTATCTGCAAACCGGAAATTCGAACATGGCGGTTGTACAACGTCGATGGAGTTAGATAAAATTTATTTTTATTCAATATTAATCCTGCTAGTGTCATAGCTCACGTGTCTACAGTAATATAGTTAAAGTTACTGCTTCAGGATCTAGTAGATGCCGTATTAAATTAATGACAAGCTTGGATAGCAGCCACAGCAAACGATGGCGATTAGCAGCCCTATTTTTTTGCTTCGAATTTGTAAATCGGCAATATAGAGCTTCTCCCTACTTCGCGGTGTCGCATTCAATTTTCTAAAACCCAGAAATTCGAACATGGCGGTTGTACAACATCGATGGAGTTAGATAAAATTTATTTTTATTCAATATTAATCCTGCGATAGTCAAAGCTCGCGTTTCTACAGTAATATAATTAAAATTACTGCTTCAGGATCTTAGTAGATGCCGTATTAAATTAATGACAAGCTTGGATAGCAGCCACAGCAAACGATGGCGATTAGCAGCCCTATTTTTTTGCTTCGAATTTGCAAATCGGCAAAATAAAGCTTCTCCCTACTTCGCGGTGTCACATTTAAATTTCTACAACTCAGAAATTCGAACATGGCGGTTGTACAACATCGATGGAGTTAGATAAAATTTATTTTTATTCAATATTAATCCTGCGAGTGTCATAGCTCGCGTTTCTACAAAAAAATAGTTAAAATTACTGCTTCAGGATCTTAGTAGATTCCGTATTAAAATAATGACAAGCTCGGAAATCAGCCACAGCAAACGGTGGCGATTAGCAGCCCTATTTGTTTGCATCAAATTTGCAAATCGGCAATATAGATCTTCTCTCTACTTGGCGCTGTCGCATTCAATTTTCTACAACACAGAAATTCGAACATGGCGGTTGTACAACGTCGATGGAGTTAGATAAAATTTATTTTTATTCAATATTAATCCTGCGAGTGTCATAGCTCTCATTTCTGCAGTAATATAGTTAAAATTACTCCTTCAGGATCCTATTAGATGACGTATTAAATTAATGCGAAGCTCCGAAAGCAGCCACAGAAAACGGTGGCGATTAGCAGCCCTATTTGTATGCTTCCAATTTGCAAATCTGCAATATAGAACTTTTCCCTACTTCGCGGTGTCAAATTCAATTATCTGCAAACCGGAAATTCGAACATGGCGGTTGTACAACATCCATGGAGTTAGATAAAATTAGCTTTATTCAATATTAATCCTGCTAGTGTCATAGCTCACGTGTCTACAGTAATATAGTTAAAGTTACTGCTTCAGGATCTTAGTAGATGAAGTATTAAAATAATGACAAGCTCGAAAAGCAGCCACAGCAAACGGTGGCGATTAGCAGCCCTATTTGTTTGCATCAAATTTGCAAATCGGCAATATAGATCTTCTCTCTACTTGGCGCTGTCGCATTCAATTTTCTACAACACAGAAATTCGAACATGGCGGTTGTACAACATCGATGGAGTTAGATAAAATTTATTTTTATTCAATATTAATCCTGCGAGTGTCATAGCTCTCATTTCTGCAGTAATATAGTTAAAATTACTGCTTCAGGATCCTATCAGATGACGTATTAAATTAATACGAAGCTCCGAAAGCAGCCACAGAAAACGGTGGCGATTAGCAGCCCTATTTGTATGCTTCCAATTTGCAAATCTGCAATATAGAACTTTTCCCTACTTCGCGGTGTCAAATTCAATTATCTGCAAACCGGAAATTTTAACATGGCGGTTGTACAACATCCATGGAGTTAGATAAAATTTATTTTTATTCAATATTAATCCTGCGAGTGTCATAGCTCGCGTTTCTACAAAAAAATAGTTAAAATTACTGCTTCAGGATCTTAGTAGATGCCGTATTAAAATAATGACAAGCTCGGAAATCAGCCACAGCAAACGGTGGCGATTAGCAGCCCTATTTGTTTGCATCAAATTTGCAAATCGGCAATATAGATCTTCTCTCTACTTGGCGCTGTCGCATTCAATTTTCTACAACACAGAAATTCGAACATGGCGGTTGTACAACGTCGATGGAGTTAGATAAAATTTATTTTTATTCAATATTAATCCTGCGAGTGTCATAGCTCTCATTTCTGCAGTAATATAGTTAAAATTACTCCTTCAGGATCCTATTAGATGACGTATTAAATTAATGCGAAGCTCCGAAAGCAGCCACAGAAAACGGTGGCGATTAGCAGCCCTATTTGTATGCTTCCAATTTGCAAATCTGCAATATAGAACTTTTCGCTACTTCGCGGTGTCAAATTCAATTATCTGCAAACCGGAAATTCGAACATGGCGGTTGTACAACATCCATGGAGTTAGATAAAATTAGCTTTATTCAATATTAATCCTGCTAGTGTCATAGCTCACGTGTCTACAGTAATATAGTTAAAGTTACTGCTTCAGGATCTTAGTAGATGAAGTATTAAAATAATGACAAGCTCGAAAAGCAGCCACAGCAAACGGTGGCGATTAGCAGCCCTATTTGTTTGCATCAAATTTGCAAATCGGCAATATAGATCTTCTCTCTACTTGGCGCTGTCGCATTCAATTTTCTGCAAAACAGAAATTCGAACATGGCGGTTGTACAACGTCGATGGAGTTAGATAAAATTTATTTTTATTCAATATTAATCCTGCGAGTGTCATAGCTCTCATTTCTGCAGTAATATAGTTAAAATTACTGCTTCAGGATCCTATCAGATGACGTATTAAATTAATACGAAGCTCCGAAAGCAGCCACAGAAAACGGTGGCGATTAGCAGCCCTATTTGTATGCTTCCAATTTGCAAATCTGCAATATAGAACTTTTCCCTACTTCGCGGTGTCAAATTCAATTATCTGCAAACCGGAAATTTTAACATGGCGGTTGTACAACATCCATGGAGTTAGATAAAATTTATTTTTATTCAATATTAATCCTGCGAGTGTCATAGCTCGCGTTTCTACAAAAAAATAGTTAAAATTACTGCTTCAGGATCTTAGTAGATGCCGTATTAAAATAATGACAAGCTCGGAAATCAGCCACAGCAAACGGTGGCGATTAGCAGCCCTATTTGTTTGCATCAAATTTGCAAATCGGCAATATAGATCTTCTCTCTACTTGGCGCTGTCGCATTCAATTTTCTACAACACAGAAATTCGAACATGGCGGTTGTACAACGTCGATGGAGTTAGATAAAATTTATTTTTATTCAATATTAATCCTGCGAGTGTCATAGCTCTCATTTCTGCAGTAATATAGTTAAAATTACTCCTTCAGGATCCTATTAGATGACGTATTAAATTAATGCGAAGCTCCGAAAGCAGCCACAGAAAACGGTGGCGATTAGCAGCCCTATTTGTATGCTTCCAATTTGCAAATCTGCAATATAGAACTTTTCGCTACTTCGCGGTGTCAAATTCAATTATCTGCAAACCGGAAATTCGAACATGGCGGTTGTACAACATCCATGGAGTTAGATAAAATTAGCTTTATTCAATATTAATCCTGCTAGTGTCATAGCTCACGTGTCTACAGTAATATAGTTAAAGTTACTGCTTCAGGATCTTAGTAGATGAAGTATTAAAATAATGACAAGCTCGAAAAGCAGCCACAGCAAACGGTGGCGATTAGCAGCCCTATTTGTTTGCATCAAATTTGCAAATCGGCAATATAGATCTTCTCTCTACTTGGCGCTGTCGCATTCAATTTTCTGCAAAACAGAAATTCGAACATGGCGGTTGTACAACGTCGATGGAGTTAGATAAAATTTATTTTTATTCAATATTAACCCTGCGAGTGTCATAGCTCTCATTTCTGCAGTAATATAGTTAAAATTACTGCTTCAGGATCCTATTACATGCCGTAGTAAATTAATGCGAAGCTCCGAAAGCAGCCACAGAAAACGGTGGCGATTAGCAGCCCTATTTGTATGCTTCCAATTTGCAAATCTGCAATATAGAACTTTTCCCTACTTCGCGGTGTCAAATTCAATTATCTGCAAACCGGAAATTCGAACATGGCGGTTGTACAACATCCATGGAGTTAGATAAAATTAGTTTTATTCAATATTAATCCTGCTAGTGTCATAGCTCACGTGTCTACAGTAATATAGTTAAAGTTACTGCTTCAGGATCTTAGTAGATGAAGTATTAAAATAATGACAAGCTCGAAAAGCAGCCACAGCAAACGGTGGCGATTAGCAGCCCTATTTGTTTGCATCAAATTTGCAAATCGGCAATATAGATCTTCTTTCTACTTGGCGGTGTCGCATTCAATTTTCTGCAACACAGAAATTCGAACATGGCGGTTGTACAACGTCGATGGAGTTAGATAAAATTTATTTTTATTCAATATTAATCCTGCGAGTGTCATAGCTCTCATTTCTGCAGTAATATAGTTAAAATTACTGCTTCAGGATCCTATTAGATGCCGTAGTAAATTAATGCGAAGCTCCGAAAGCAGCCACAGAAAACGGTGGCGATTAGCAGCCCTATTTGTATGCTTCCAATTTGCAAATCTGCAATATAGAACTTTTCCCTATCTCGCGGTGTCAAATTCAATTATCTGCAAACCGGAAATTCGAACATGGCGGTTGTACAACATCCATGGAGTTAGATAAAATTTATTTTTATTCAATATTAATCCTGCTAGTGTCATAGCTCACGTGTCTACAGTAATATAGTTAAAGTTACTGCTTCAGGATCTTAGTAGATGAAGTATTAAAATAATGACAAGCTCGAAAAGCAGCCACAGCAAACGGTGGCGATTAGCAGCCCTATTTGTTTGCATCAAATTTGCAAATCGGCAATATAGATCTTCTCTCTACTTGGCGCTGTCGCATTCAATTTTCTACAACACAGAAATTCGAACATGGCGGTTGTACAACATCGATGGAGTTAGATAAAATTTATTTTATTCAATATTAATCCTGCGAGTGTCATAGCTCTCATTTCTGCAGTAATATAGTTAAAATTACTGCTTCAGGATCCTATCAGATGACGTATTAAATTAATACGAAGCTCCGAAAGCAGCCACAGAAAACGGTGGCGATTAGCAGCCCTATTTGTATGCTTCCAATTTGCAAATCTGCAATATAGAACTTTTCCCTACTTCGCGGTGTCAAATTCAATTATCTGCAAACCGGAAATTTTAACATGGCGGTTGTACAACATCCATGGAGTTAGATAAAATTAGTTTTATTCAATATTAATCCTGCTAGTGTCATAGCTCACGTGTCTACAGTAATATAGTTAAAGTTACTGCTTCAGGATCTTAGTAGATGAAGTATTAAAATAATGACAAGCTCGAAAAGCAGCCACAGCAAACGGTGGCGATTAGCAGCCCTATTTGTTTGCATCAAATTTGCAAATCGGCAATATAGATCTTCTTTCTACTTGGCGGTGTCGCATTCAATTTTCTGCAACACAGAAATTCGAACATGGCGGTTGTACAACGTCGATGGAGTTAGATAAAATTTATTTTTATTCAATATTAATCCTGCGAGTGTCATAGCTCTCATTTCTGCAGTAATATAGTTAAAATTACTGCTTCAGGATCCTATTAGATGCCGTAGTAAATTAATGCGAAGCTCCGAAAGCAGCCACAGAAAACGGTGGCGATTAGCAGCCCTATTTGTATGCTTCCAATTTGCAAATCTGCAATATACAACTTTTCCCTACTTCGCGGTGTCAAATTCAATTATCTGCAAACCGAAAATTCGAACATGGTGGTTGTACAACATCCATGGAGTTAGATAAAATTAGCTTTATTCAATATTAATCCTGCTAGTGTCATAGCTCACGTGTCTACAGTAATATAGTTAAAGTTACTGCTTCAGGATCTTAGTAGATGAAGTATTAAAATAATGACAAGCTCGAAAAGCAGCCACAGCAAACGGTGGCGATTAGCAGCCCTATTTGTTTGCATCAAATTTGCAAATCGGCAATATAGATCTTCTTTCTACTTGGCGGTGTCGCATTCAATTTTCTGCAACACAGAAATTCGAACATGGCGGTTGTACAACGTCGATGGAGTTAGATAAAATTTATTTTTATTCAATATTAATCCTGCGAGTGTCATAGTTCTCATTTCTGCAGTAATATAGTTAAAATTACTGCTTCAGGATCCTATTAGATGCCGTAGTAAATTAATGCGAAGCTCCGAAAGCAGCCACAGAAAACGGTGGCGATTAGCAGCCCTATTTGTATGCTTCCAATTTGCAAATCTGCAATATAGAACTTTTCCCTATTTCGCGGTGTCAAATTCAATTATCTGCAAACCGGAAATTCGAACATGGCGGTTGTACAACATCCATGGAGTTAGATAAAATTTATTTTTATTCAATATTAATCCTGCTAGTGTCATAGCTCACGTGTCTACAGTAATATAGTTAAAGTTACTGCTTCAGGATCTTAGTAGATGAAGTATTAAAATAATGACAAGCTCGAAAAGCAGCCACAGCAAACGGTGGCGATTAGCAGCCCTATTTGTTTGCATCAAATTTGCAAATCGGCAATATAGATCTTCTCTCTACTTGGCGCTGTCGCATTCAATTTTCTACAACACAGAAATTCGAACATGGCGGTTGTACAACGTCGATGGAGTTAGATAAAATTTATTTTTGTTCAATATTAATCCTGCGAGTGTCATAGCTCTCATTTCTGCAGTAATATAGTTAAAATTACTGCTTCAGGATCCTATTAGATGACGTATTAAATTAATGCGAAGCTCCGAAAGCAGCCACAGAAAACGGTGGCGATTAGCAGCCCTATTTGTATGCTTCCATTGCAAATCTGCAATATAGAACTTTTCCCTACTTCGCGGTGTCAAATTCAATTATCTGCAAACCGGAAATTCGAACATGGCGGTTGTACAACATCCATGGAGTTAGATAAAATTAGTTTTATTCAATATTAATCCTGCTAGTGTCATAGCTCACGTGTCTACAGTAATATAGTTAAAGTTACTGCTTCAGGATCTTAGTAGATGAAGTATTAAAATAATGACAAGCTCGAAAAGCAGCCACAGCAAACGGTGGCGATTAGCAGCCCTATTTGTTTGCATCAAATTTGCAAATCGGCAATATAGATCTTCTTTCTACTTGGCGGTGTCGCATTCAATTTTCTGCAACACAGAAATTCGAACATGGCGGTTGTACAACGTCGACGGAGTTAGATAAAATTTATTTTTATTCAATATTAATCCTGCGAGTGTCATAGCTCTCATTTCTGCAGTAATATAGTTAAAATTACTGCTTCAGGATCTTATAAGATGCCGTAGTAAATTAATGCGAAGCTCCGAAAGCAGCCACAGAAAATGGTGGCGATTAGCAGCCCTATTTGTATCCTACCAATTTGCAAATCTGCAATATAGAACTTTTCCCTACTTCGCGGTGTCAAAATCAATTTTCTGCAAACCAGAAATTCGAACATGGCGGTTGTACAACATCCATGGAGTTAGATAAAATTTATATTTATTCAATATTAATCCTGCTAGTGTCATAGCTCACGTTTCTACAGTAATATAGTTAAAGTTACTGCTTCAGGATCTTAGTAGATGCCGTATTAAAATAATGACAAGTTCGGAAAGCAGCCACAGCAAACGGTGGCGATTAGCAGCACTATTTGTTTGCATCAAATTTGCAAATCGGCAATATAGATCTTCTCTCTACTTGGCGGTGTCGCATTCAATTTTCTACAACCCAGAAATTCGAACATGGCGTTTGTACAACGTCCATGGAATTAGATAAAATTTATTTTTATTCAATGCGTGTGTCATAGTTCTCGTTTCTACAGTAATGTAGTTAAAATTACTGTTTCAGGAGCTTATTAGATGCCGTATTAAATTAATGCGAAGGTCGGATAGCAGCCATAGCAAACGGTGGCGATTAGCAGCCATATTTGTTTGCAACAAATTTGTAAATCGGCAATATAGATCATCTCTTTACTTGGCGGTGTCGCATTCAATTTTCTACAACCCAGAAATTCGAACATGGCGTTTGTACAACGTCCATGGAATTAGATAAATTTTATTTTTATTCAATGCGGGTGTCATAGTTCTCATTTCTACAGCAATATAGTTAAAATTACTATTTCAGGAGCTTATTAGATGCCGTGTTAAATTAATGCGAAGGTCGGATAGCAGACATAGCAAAAGGTGGCGATTAGCAGCTAAATTTTTAAGCTTCGAATTTGCAAATCGGCAATATAGAACTTCTGCCTACTTCGCGGTGTCGCATTCAATTTTCTATAACCCAGAAATTCGAACATGGCGGTTGTACAACATCGATGGAATTAGATAAAATTTATTTTTATTCAACATTAATTCTGCGAGTGTCATAGCTCGCGTTTCTATAGTAATATAGTTAAAATTACTGCTTCAGGATCTTAGTAAATGCCGTATTAAATTAATGACAAGCTCGGAAAGCAGCCACAGAAAACGGTGGCGATTAGCAGCCCTATTTGTATGCTTCCAATTTGCAAATCCGCAATATAGAACTTTTCCCTACTTCGCGGTGTCAAATTCAATTTTCTACAACCAAAAAATGCGAACGTGGCGGTAGTACAACATGGATGGAGCTAGATAAAATTTATTTTTATTTAATATTAATCCTGCGATAGTCAAAGCTCTCGTTTCAACAGTAATATAGTTAAAATTACTGCTTCAGGATCTACTTAGATGCCGTATTAAATTAATGCGAAGGTCGGAAAGCAGCCACAGCAAACGGTGGCGATTAGCAGCCCTATTTGTTTGCTTCGAATTTGTAAATCGGCAATATAGAGCTTCTCCCTACTTCGCAGTGATTTTCTACAACCCAGAAGTTTGAACATGGCGGTTGTACAACATGCATG
Organism: Agriotes lineatus; assembly: GCA_940337035.1. NCBI lineage: Eukaryota > Metazoa > Arthropoda > Insecta > Coleoptera > Elateridae > Agriotes > Agriotes lineatus. The sequence continues at coordinate 85,599 of CALNHX010002698.1, forward strand.
GAGTTAGATGAAATTTATTTTTATCCAATATTAATCCTACGAGTGTCATAACTCGCGTTTCTACAGTAATATAGTTAAAATTACTGCTTCAGGATCTTAGTAGATGCCGTATTAAATTAATGACAAGCTCGGAAAGCAGCCACAGCAAACGGTAGCGATTAGCAGCCCTATTTGTTTGCCTCGAATTTGCAAATCGTCAAAATAAAGCTTCCACCTACTTCGCGGTGTTGCATTTAATTTTCTACAACCCTTAAATTCGAACATGGCGGATGTACAACGTCGATGGAGTTAGATGAAATTTATTTTTATTCAATATTAATCCTGCGAGTGTCATAGCTCGCGTTTGTACGGTAATATAGTTAAAGTTACTGCTTCAGGATCTTAGTAGATGCCGAATTAAATTAATGACAAGCTCGGCAAGCAGCCACAGAAAACGGTGGCGATTAGCAGCCCTATTTGTTTGCTTCGAATTTGTAAATCGGAAATATAGAGCTTCTCCCTACTTCGCGGTGTCGCAGTCAATTTTCTGCAACCCAGAAATTCGAACATGGGGGTTGTACAACATCGATGGAGTTAGATAAAATTTATTTTTATTCAATATTAATCCTGCGAGTGTCATAGCTCGCGTTTGTACAGTAATATAGTTAAAGTTACTGCTTCAGGATCTTAGTAGATGCCGAATTAAATTAATGACAAGCTCGGGATGCAGCCACAGCAAACGATGGCGATTAGCAGCCCTATTTGTTTGCATCAAATTTGCAAATCGGCAATATAGAGCTTCTCCCTACTTCGCGGTGTCGTATTCAATTTTCTACAACCCAGAAATTCGAACATGGCGGTTGTACAACGTCAATGGAGTTAGATACAATTTTTTTTAATCAATAGGAATCCTGCGGGTGTCATAGCTCTCATCACTACAGTAATATAGTTAAAATTACTGCTCCAGGATCCTATTAGATGCCGTATTAAATTCATGCAAAGCTCCGAAAGCAGCCACAGAAAACGATGGCGATTAGCAGCCCTATTTGTATGCTTCCAATTTGCAAATCGGAAATATAGAACTTTTCCCTACTTCGCGGTGTCAAATTCAATTTTCTACAACCCAAAAATGCGAACGTGGCGGTTGTACAACATCGATGGAGTTAGATAAAATTTATTTTTAATCAATAGGAATCCTGCGGGTGTCATAGCTCTCATCACTACAGTAATATAGTTAAAATTACTGCTCCAGGATCCTATTAGATGCCGTATTAAATTCATGCAAAGCTCCGAAAGCAGCCACAGAAAACGATGGCGATTAGCAGCCCTATTTGTATGCTTCCAATTTGCAAATCGGAAATATAGAACTTTTCCCTACTTCGCGGTGTCAAATTCAATTTTCTACAACCCAAAAATGCGAACGTGGTGGTTGTACAACATCGATGGAGTTAGATAAAATTAATTTTTATTTAATATTAATCCTGCGATAGTCAAAGCTCTCGTTTCTACAGTAATATAGATAAAATTACTGCTTCAGGATCTACTTAGATGCCGTATTAAATTAATGCGAAGGTCGGAAAGCAGCCACAGCAAACTTGTGGCGATTGGCACCCCTATTTGTTTGCTTCGAATTTGTAAATCGGCAATATAGAGCTTCTCCCTACTTCGCAGTGATTTTCTACAACCCAGAAGTTTGAACATGGCGGTTGTACAGCATCCATGGAGTTAGATGAAACTTATTTTTATTCAATATTAATTCTGCGAGTGTCATAGCTCGCGTTTGTACAGTAATATAGTTAAAGTTACTGCTTCAGGATCTTAGTAGATGCCGAATTAAATTAATGACAAGCTCGGAAAGCAGCCACAGAAAACGGTGGCGATTAGCAGCCCTATTTGTTTGCTTCGAATTTGTAAATCGGAAATATAGAGCTTCTCCCAACTTCGCGGTGTCGCAGTCAATTTTCTGCAACCCAGAAATTCGAACATGGGGGTTGTACAACATCGATGGAGTTAGATAAAATTTATTTTTATTCAATATTAATCCTGCGAGTGTCATAGCTCGCGTTTGTACAGTAATATAGTTAAAGTTAGTGCTTCAGGATCTTAGTAGATACCGAATTAAATTAATGACAAGCTCGGAATGCAGCCACAGCAGACGATGGCGATTAGCAGCCCTATTTGTTTGCATCAAATTTGCAAATCGGCAATATAGAGCTTCTCCCTACTTCGCGGTGTCGCATTCAATTTTCTACAACCCAGAAATTCGAACATGGCGGTTGTACAACGTCAATGGAGTTAGATAAAATTTATTTTTAATCAATAGGAATCCTTCGTGTGTCATAGCTCTCATCACTACAGTAATATAGTTAAAATTACTGCTCCAGGATCCTATTAGATGCCGTATTAAATTCATGCAAAGCTCCGAAAGCAGCCACAGAAAACGCTGGCGATTAGCAGCCCTATTTGTATGCTTCCAATTTGCAAATCGGCAATATAGAACTTTTTCCTACTTCGCGGTGTCAAATTCAATTTTCTACTACCCAAAAATGCGAACGTGGCGGTTGTACAACATCGATGGAGGTAGATAAAATTTATTTTTATTAAATATTAATCCTGCGATAGTCAAAGCTCTCGTTTCTACAGTAATATAGATAAAATTACTGCTTCAGGATCTACTTAGATGCCGTATTAAATTAATGCGAAGGTCGGAAAGCAGCCACAGCAAACTTGTGGCGATTGGCACCCCTATTTGTTTGCTTCGAATTTGTAAATCGGCAATATAGAGCTTCTCCCTACTTCGCAGTGATTTTCTACAACCCAGAAGTTTGAACATGGCGGTTGTACAGCATCCATGGAGTTAGATGAAATTTATTTTTATTCAATATTAATCCTACGAGTGTCATAACTCGCGTTTCTACAGTAATATAGTTAAAATTACTGCTTCAGGGTCTTAGTAGATGCCGTATTAAATTAATGACAAGCTCGGAAAGCAGCCACAGCAAACGGTGGCGATTAGCAGCCCTATTTGTTTGCCTCGAATTTGCAAATCGTCAAAATAAAGCTTCCCCCTACGTCGCGGTGTTGCATTTAATTTTCTACAACCCTTAAATTCGAACATGGCGGATGTACTACGTCGATGGAGTTAGATGAAACTTATTTTTATTCAATATTAATTCTGCGAGTGTCATAGCTCGCGTTTGTACAGTAATATAGTTAAAGTTACTGCTTCAGGATCTTAGTAGATGCCGAATTAAATTAATGACAAGCTCGGAAAGCAGCCACAGAAAACGGTGGCGATTAGCAGCCCTATTTGTTTGCTTCGAATTTTTAAATCGGAAATATAGAGCTTCTCCCAACTTCGCGGTGTCGCAGTCAATTTTCTGCAACCCAGAAATTCGAACATGGGGGTTGTACAACATCGATGGAGTTAGATAAAATTTATTTTTATTCAATATTAATCCTGCGAGTGTCATAGCTCGCGTTTGTACAGTAATATAGTTAAAGTTACTGCTTCAGGATCTTAGTAGATACCGAATTAAATTAATGACAAGCTCGGAATGCAGCCACAGAAAACGGTGGCGATTAGCAGCCCTATTTGTTTGCTTCGAATTTGCAAATCGTCAAAATAAAGCTTCCCCCTACGTCGCGGTGTTGCATTTAATTTTCTACAACCCTTAAATTCGAACATGGCGGATGTACTACGTCGATGGAGTTAGATGAAACTTATTTTTATTCAATATTAATTCTGCGAGTGTCATAGCTCGCGTTTGTACAGTAATATAGTTAAAGTTACTGCTTCAGGATCTTAGTAGATGCCGAATTAAATTAATGACAAGCTCGGAAAGCAGCCACAGAAAACGGTGGCGATTAGCAGCCCTATTTGTTTGCTTCGAATTTTTAAATCGGAAATATAGAGCTTCTCCCAACTTCGCGGTGTCGCAGTCAATTTTCTGCAACCCAGAAATTCGAACATGGGGGTTGTACAACATCGATGGAGTTAGATAAAATTTATTTTTATTCAATATTAATCCTGCGAGTGTCATAGCTCGCGTTTGTACAGTAATATAGTTAAAGTTACTGCTTCAGGATCTTAGTAGATACCGAATTAAATTAATGACAAGCTCGGAATGCAGCCACAGAAAACGGTGGCGATTAGCAGCCCTATTTGTTTGCCTCGAATTTGCAAATCGTCAAAATAAAGCTTCCCCCTACGTCGCGGTGTTGCATTTAATTTTCTACAACCCTTAAATTCGAACATGGCGGATGTACTACGTCGATGGAGTTAGATGAAACTTATTTTTATTCAATATTAATTCTGCGAGTGTCATAGCTCGCGTTTGTACAGTAATATAGTTAAAGTTACTGCTTCAGGATCTTAGTAGATGCCGAATTAAATTAATGACAAGCTCGGAAAGCAGCCACAGAAAACGGTGGCGATTAGCAGCCCTATTTGTTTGCTTCGAATTTTTAAATCGGAAATATAGAGCTTCTCCCAACTTCGCGGTGTCGCAGTCAATTTTCTGCAACCCAGAAATTCGAACATGGGGGTTGTACAACATCGATGGAGTTAGATAAAATTTATTTTTATTCAATATTAATCCTGCGAGTGTCATAGCTCGAGTTTCTATAGTAATATAGTTAAAATTACTGCTTCAGGATCTTAGTAGATGCCGTATTAAATTAATGACAAGCTCGGAAAGCAGCCACAGAAAACGGCAGCGATTAGCAGCCCTATTTGTATGCTTCCAATTTGCAAATCCGCAATATAGAACTTTTCCCTACTTCGCGGTGTCAAATTCAATTTTCTACAACCCAAAAATGCGAACGTGGCGGTAGTACAACATGGATGGAGCTAGATAAAATTTATTTTTATTTAATATTAATCCAGCGATAGTCAAAGCTCTCGTTTCAACAGTAATATAGTTAAAATTACTGCTTCAGGATCTACTTAGATGCCGTATTAAATTAATGCGAAGGTCGGAAAGCAGCCACAGCAAACGATGGCGATTAGCAGCCCTATTTGTTTGCATCAAATTTGTAAATCGGCAATATAGATCTTCTCTCTACTTGGCGGTGTCGCATTCAATTTTCTACAACCCAGAAATTCGAACATGGCGGTTGAACAACGTCGATGGAGTTAGATAAAATTTATTTTTAATCAATAGGAATCCTTCGTGTGTCATAGCTCTCATCACTACAGTAATATAGTTAAAATTACTGCTCCAGGATCCTATTAGATGCCGTATTAAATTCATGCGAAGCTCCGAAAGCAGCCACAGAAAATGCTGGCGATTAGCAGCCCTATTTGTATGCTTCCAATTTGCAAATCAGCAATATAGAACTTTTTCCTACTTCGCGGTGTCAAATTCAATTTTCTACAACCCAAAAATGCGAACGTGGCGGTTGTACAACATCGATGGAGGTAGATAAAATTTATTTTTATTTAATATTAATCCTGCGATAGTCAAAGCTCTCGTTTCTACAGTAATATAGATAAAATTACTGCTTCAGGATCTACTTAGATGCCGTATTAAATTAATGCGAAGGTCGGAAAGCAGCCACAGCAAACTTGTGGCGATTGGCACCCCTATTTGTTTGCTTCGAATTTGTAAATCGGCAATATAGAGCTTCTCCCTACTTCGCAGTGATTTTCTACAACCCAGAAGTTTGAACATGGCGGTTGTACAACATCCATGGAGTTAGATGAAATTTATTTTTATTCAATATTAATCCTACGAGTGTCATAACTCGCGTTTCTACAGTAATATAGTTAAAATTACTGCTTCAGGATCTTAGTAGATGCCGTATTAAATTAATGACAAGCTCGGAAAGCAGCCACAGCAAACGGTGGCGATTAGCAGCCCTATTTGTTTGCATCAAATGTGTAAATCGGCAATATAAATCTTCTCTCTACTTGGCGGTGTCGCATTCAATATTCTACAACCCAGAAATTCGAACATGGCGGTTGTACAACGTCAATGGAGTTAGATAAAATTTATTTTTAATCAATAGGAATCCTGCGGGTGTCATAGCTCTCATCACTACAGTAATATAGTTAAAATTACTGCTCCAGGATCCTATTAGATGCCGTATTAAATTCATGCGAAGCTCCGAAAGCAGCCACAGAAAACGCTGGCGATTAGCAGCCCTATTTGTATCCTTCCAATTTGCAAATCGGCAATATAGAACTTTTCCCTACTTCGCGGTGTCAAATTCAATTTTCTACAACCCAAAAATGAGAACGTGGCGGTTGTACAACATCGATGGAGTTAGAAAAATTTATTTTTATTTAATATTAATCCTGCGATAGTCAAAGCTCTCGTTTCTACAGTAATATAGATAAAACTACTGCTTCAGGATCTACTTAGATGCCGTATTAAATTAATGCGAAGGTCGGAAAGCAGCCACAGCAAACTTGTGGCGATTGGCACCCCTATTTGTTTGCTTCGAATTTGTAAATCGGCAATATAGAGCTTCTCCCTACTTCGCAGTGATTTTCTACAACCCAGAAGTTTGAACATGGCGGTTGTACAACATCCATGGAGTTAGATGAAATTTATTTTTATTCAATATTAATCCTACGAGTGTCATAACTCGCGTTTCTACAGTAAATAGTTAAAATTACTGCTTCAGGATCTTATTAGATGCCGTATTAAATTAATGACAAGCTCGGAAAGCAGCCACAGCAAACGGTGGCGATTAGCAGCCCTATTTGTTTGCCTCGAATTTGCAAATCGTCAAAATAAAGCTTCTCCCTACTTCGCGGTGTTGCATTTAATTTTCTACAACCCTTAAATTCGAACATGGCGGATGTACAACTACGATGGAGTTAGATGAAATTTATTTTTATCCAATATTAATCCTGCGAGTGTCATAGCTCGCGTTTGTACAGTAATATAGTTAAAGTTACTGCTTCAGGATCTTAGTAGATGCCGAATTAAATTAATGACAAGCTCGGAAAGCAGCCACAGAAAACGGTGGCGATTAGCAGCCCTATTTGTTTGCATCAAATGTGTAAATCGGCAATATAGATCTTCTCTCTACTTGGCGGTGTCGCATTCAATATTCTACAACCCAGAAATTCGAACATGGCGGTTGTACAACGTCAATGGAGTTAGATGAAATTTATTTTTATTCAATATTAATCCTACGAGTGTCATAACTCGCGTTTCTACAGTAAATAGTTAAAATTACTGCTTCAGGATCTTATTAGATGCCGTATTAAATTAATGACAAGCTCGGAAAGCAGCCACAGCAAACGGTGGCGATTAGCAGCCCTATTTGTTTGCCTCGAATTTGCAAATCGTCAAAATAAAGCTTCTCCCTACTTCGCGGTGTTGCATTTAATTTTCTACAACCCTTAAATTCGAACATGGCGGATGTACAACTACGATGGAGTTGGATGAAATTTATTTTTATCCAATATTAATCCTGCGAGTGTCATAGCTCGCGTTTGTACAGTAATATAGTTAAAGTTACTGCTTCAGGATCTTAGTAGATGCCGAATTAAATTAATGACAAGCTCGGAAAGCAGCCACAGAAAACGGTGGCGATTAGCAGCCCTATTTGTTTGCTTCGAATTTGTAAATCCGAAATATAGAGCTTCTCCCTACTTCGCGGTGTCGCAGTCAATTTTCTGCAACCCAGAAATTCGAACATGGGGGTTGTACAACATCGATGGAGTTAGATGAAATTTATTTTTATTCAATATTAATCCTGCGAGTGTCATAGCTCGCGTTTGTACAGTAATATAGTTAAAATTACTGCTTCAGGATCTTAGTAGATGCCGTATTAAATTAATGAAAAGCTCGGAAAGCAGCCACAGCAAACGGTGGCGATTAGCAGCCCTATTTGTTTGCATCAAATGTGTAAATCGGCAATATAGAGCTTCTCCCTACTTCGCAGTGATTTTCTACAACCCAGAAGTTTGAACATGGCGGTTGTACAACATCCATGGAGTTAGATGAAATTTATTTTTATTCAATATTAATCCTACGAGTGTCATAACTCGCGTTTCTACAGTAAATAGTTAAAATTACTGCTTCAGGATCTTATTAGATGCCGTATTAAATTAATGACAAGCTCGGAAAGCAGCCACAGCAAACGGTGGCGATTAGCAGCCCTATTTGTTTGCCTCGAATTTGCAAATCGTCAAAATAAAGCTTCTCCCTACTTCGCGGTGTTGCATTTAATTTTCTACAACCCTTAAATTCGAACATGGCGGATGTACAACTACGATGGAGTTAGATGAAATTTATTTTTATCCAATATTAATCCTGCGAGTGTCATAGCTCGCGTTTGTACAGTAATATAGTTAAAGTTACTGCTTCAGGATCTTAGTAGATGCCGAATTAAATTAATGACAAGCTCGGAAAGCAGCCACAGAAAACGGTGGCGATTAGCAGCCCTATTTGTTTGCTTCGATTTTGTAAATCCGAAATATAGAGCTTCTCCCTACTTCGCGGTGTCGCAGTCAATTTTCTGCAACCCAGAAATTCGAACATGGGGGTTGTACAACATCGATGGAGTTAGATAAAATTTATTTTTATTCAATATTAATCCTGCGAGTGTCATAGCTCGCGTTTGTACAGTAATATAGTTAAAGTTACTGCTTCAGGATCTTAGTAGATACCGAATTAAATTAATGACAAGCTCGGAATGCAGCCACAGAAAACGGTGGCGATTAGCAGCCCTATTTGTTTGCCTCGAATTTGCAAATCGTCAAAATAAAGCTTCCCCCTACGTCGCGGTGTTGCATTTAATTTTCTACAACCCTTAAATTCGAACATGGCGGATGTACTACGTCGATGGAGTTAGATGAAACTTATTTTTATTCAATATTAATTCTGCGAGTGTCATAGCTCGCGTTTGTACAGTAATATAGTTAAAGTTACTGCTTCAGGATCTTAGTAGATGCCGAATTAAATTAATGACAAGCTCGGAAAGCAGCCACAGAAAACGGTGGCGATTAGCAGCCCTATTTGTTTGCTTCGAATTTTTAAATCGGAAATATAGAGCTTCTCCCAACTTCGCGGTGTCGCAGTCAATTTTCTGCAACCCAGAAATTCGAACATGGGGGTTGTACAACATCGATGGAGTTAGATAAAATTTATTTTTATTCAATATTAATCCTGCGAGTGTCATAGCTCGAGTTTCTATAGTAATATAGTTAAAATTACTGCTTCAGGATCTTAGTAGATGCCGTATTAAATTAATGACAAGCTCGGAAAGCAGCCACAGAAAACGGCAGCGATTAGCAGCCCTATTTGTATGCTTCCAATTTGCAAATCCGCAATATAGAACTTTTCCCTACTTCGCGGTGTCAAATTCAATTTTCTACAACCCAAAAATGCGAACGTGGCGGTAGTACAACATGGATGGAGCTAGATAAAATTTATTTTTATTTAATATTAATCCAGCGATAGTCAAAGCTCTCGTTTCAACAGTAATATAGTTAAAATTACTGCTTCAGGATCTACTTAGATGCCGTATTAAATTAATGCGAAGGTCGGAAAGCAGCCACAGCAAACGATGGCGATTAGCAGCCCTATTTGTTTGCATCAAATTTGTAAATCGGCAATATAGATCTTCTCTCTACTTGGCGGTGTCGCATTCAATTTTCTACAACCCAGAAATTCGAACATGGCGGTTGAACAACGTCGATGGAGTTAGATAAAATTTATTTTTAATCAATAGGAATCCTTCGTGTGTCATAGCTCTCATCACTACAGTAATATAGTTAAAATTACTGCTCCAGGATCCTATTAGATGCCGTATTAAATTCATGCGAAGCTCCGAAAGCAGCCACAGAAAACGCTGGCGATTAGCAGCCCTATTTGTATGCTTCCAATTTGCAAATCAGCAATATAGAACTTTTTCCTACTTCGCGGTGTCAAATTCAATTTTCTACAACCCAAAAATGCGAACGTGGCGGTTGTACAACATCGATGGAGGTAGATAAAATTTATTTTTATTTAATATTAATCCTGCGATAGTCAAAGCTCTCGTTTCTACAGTAATATAGATAAAATTACTGCTTCAGGATCTACTTAGATGCCGTATTAAATTAATGCGAAGGTCGGAAAGCAGCCACAGCAAACTTGTGGCGATTGGCACCCCTATTTGTTTGCTTCGAATTTGTAAATCGGCAATATAGAGCTTCTCCCTACTTCGCAGTGATTTTCTACAACCCAGAAGTTTGAACATGGCGGTTGTACAACATCCATGGAGTTAGATGAAATTTATTTTTATTCAATATTAATCCTACGAGTGTCATAACTCGCGTTTCTACAGTAATATAGTTAAAATTACTGCTTCAGGATCTTAGTAGATGCCGTATTAAATTAATGACAAGCTCGGAAAGCAGCCACAGCAAACGGTGGCGATTAGCAGCCCTATTTGTTTGCATCAAATGTGTAAATCGGCAATATAAATCTTCTCTCTACTTGGCGGTGTCGCATTCAATATTCTACAACCCAGAAATTCGAACATGGCGGTTGTACAACGTCAATGGAGTTAGATAAAATTTATTTTTAATCAATAGGAATCCTGCGGGTGTCATAGCTCTCATCACTACAGTAATATAGTTAAAATTACTGCTCCAGGATCCTATTAGATGCCGTATTAAATTCATGCGAAGCTCCGAAAGCAGCCACAGAAAACGCTGGCGATTAGCAGCCCTATTTGTATCCTTCCAATTTGCAAATCGGCAATATAGAACTTTTCCCTACTTCGCGGTGTCAAATTCAATTTTCTACAACCCAAAAATGAGAACGTGGCGGTTGTACAACATCGATGGAGTTAGAAAAATTTATTTTTATTTAATATTAATCCTGCGATAGTCAAAGCTCTCGTTTCTACAGTAATATAGATAAAACTACTGCTTCAGGATCTACTTAGATGCCGTATTAAATTAATGCGAAGGTCGGAAAGCAGCCACAGCAAACTTGTGGCGATTGGCACCCCTATTTGTTTGCTTCGAATTTGTAAATCGGCAATATAGAGCTTCTCCCTACTTCGCAGTGATTTTCTACAACCCAGAAGTTTGAACATGGCGGTTGTACAACATCCATGGAGTTAGATGAAATTTATTTTTATTCAATATTAATCCTACGAGTGTCATAACTCGCGTTTCTACAGTAAATAGTTAAAATTACTGCTTCAGGATCTTATTAGATGCCGTATTAAATTAATGACAAGCTCGGAAAGCAGCCACAGCAAACGGTGGCGATTAGCAGCCCTATTTGTTTGCCTCGAATTTGCAAATCGTCAAAATAAAGCTTCTCCCTACTTCGCGGTGTTGCATTTAATTTTCTACAACCCTTAAATTCGAACATGGCGGATGTACAACTACGATGGAGTTAGATGAAATTTATTTTTATCCAATATTAATCCTGCGAGTGTCATAGCTCGCGTTTGTACAGTAATATAGTTAAAGTTACTGCTTCAGGATCTTAGTAGATGCCGAATTAAATTAATGACAAGCTCGGAAAGCAGCCACAGAAAACGGTGGCGATTAGCAGCCCTATTTGTTTGCATCAAATGTGTAAATCGGCAATATAGATCTTCTCTCTACTTGGCGGTGTCGCATTCAATATTCTACAACCCAGAAATTCGAACATGGCGGTTGTACAACGTCAATGGAGTTAGATGAAATTTATTTTTATTCAATATTAATCCTACGAGTGTCATAACTCGCGTTTCTACAGTAAATAGTTAAAATTACTGCTTCAGGATCTTATTAGATGCCGTATTAAATTAATGACAAGCTCGGAAAGCAGCCACAGCAAACGGTGGCGATTAGCAGCCCTATTTGTTTGCCTCGAATTTGCAAATCGTCAAAATAAAGCTTCTCCCTACTTCGCGGTGTTGCATTTAATTTTCTACAACCCTTAAATTCGAACATGGCGGATGTACAACTACGATGGAGTTGGATGAAATTTATTTTTATCCAATATTAATCCTGCGAGTGTCATAGCTCGCGTTTGTACAGTAATATAGTTAAAGTTACTGCTTCAGGATCTTAGTAGATGCCGAATTAAATTAATGACAAGCTCGGAAAGCAGCCACAGAAAACGGTGGCGATTAGCAGCCCTATTTGTTTGCTTCGAATTTGTAAATCCGAAATATAGAGCTTCTCCCTACTTCGCGGTGTCGCAGTCAATTTTCTGCAACCCAGAAATTCGAACATGGGGGTTGTACAACATCGATGGAGTTAGATGAAATTTATTTTTATTCAATATTAATCCTGCGAGTGTCATAGCTCGCGTTTGTACAGTAATATAGTTAAAATTACTGCTTCAGGATCTTAGTAGATGCCGTATTAAATTAATGAAAAGCTCGGAAAGCAGCCACAGCAAACGGTGGCGATTAGCAGCCCTATTTGTTTGCATCAAATGTGTAAATCGGCAATATAGAGCTTCTCCCTACTTCGCAGTGATTTTCTACAACCCAGAAGTTTGAACATGGCGGTTGTACAACATCCATGGAGTTAGATGAAATTTATTTTTATTCAATATTAATCCTACGAGTGTCATAACTCGCGTTTCTACAGTAAATAGTTAAAATTACTGCTTCAGGATCTTATTAGATGCCGTATTAAATTAATGACAAGCTCGGAAAGCAGCCACAGCAAACGGTGGCGATTAGCAGCCCTATTTGTTTGCCTCGAATTTGCAAATCGTCAAAATAAAGCTTCTCCCTACTTCGCGGTGTTGCATTTAATTTTCTACAACCCTTAAATTCGAACATGGCGGATGTACAACTACGATGGAGTTAGATGAAATTTATTTTTATCCAATATTAATCCTGCGAGTGTCATAGCTCGCGTTTGTACAGTAATATAGTTAAAGTTACTGCTTCAGGATCTTAGTAGATGCCGAATTAAATTAATGACAAGCTCGGAAAGCAGCCACAGAAAACGGTGGCGATTAGCAGCCCTATTTGTTTGCTTCGATTTTGTAAATCCGAAATATAGAGCTTCTCCCTACTTCGCGGTGTCGCAGTCAATTTTCTGCAACCCAGAAATTCGAACATGGGGGTTGTACAACATCGATGGAGTTAGATGAAATATATTTTTATTCAATATTAATCCTGCGAGTGTCATAGCTCGCGTTTGTACAGTAATATAGTTAAAATTACTGCTTCAGGATCTTAGTAGATGCCGTATTAAATTAATGACAAGCTCGGAAAGCAGCCACAGCAAACGGTGGCGATTAGCAGCCCTATTTGTTTGCATCAAATGTGTAAATCGGCAATATAGATCTTCTCTCTACTTGGCGGTGTCGCATTCAATATTCTACAACCCAGAAATTCGAACATGGCGGTTGTACAACGTCAATGGAGTTAGATAAAATTTATTTTTAATCAATAGGAATCCTGCGGGTGTCATAGCTCTCATCACTACAGTAATATAGTTAAAATTACTGCTCCAGGATCCTATTAGATGCCGTATTAAATTCATGCGAAGCTCCGAAAGCAGCCACAGAAAACGCTGGCGATTAGCAGCCCTATTTGTATCCTTCCAATTTGCAAATCGGCAATATAGAACTTTTCCCTACTTCGCGGTGTCAAATTCAATTTTCTACAACCCAAAAATGCGAACGTGGCGGTTGTACAACATCGATGGAGTTAGATAAAATTTATTTTTATTCAATATTAATCCTGCAAGTGTCATAGCTCTCATTTCTGCAGTAATATAGTTAAAATTACTGCTTCAGGATCCTATTAGATGCCGTATTAAATTAATGACAAGCTCGGAAAGCAGCCACAGCAAACGGTGGCGATTAGCAGCCCTATTTGTTTGCCTCGAATTTGCAAATCGTCAAAATAAAGCTTCTCCCTACTTCGCGGTGTTGCATTTAATTTTCTACAACCCTTAAATTCGAACATGGCGGATGTACAACTACGATGGAGTTAGATGAAATTTATTTTTATCCAATATTAATCCTGCGAGTGTCATAGCTCGCGTTTGTACAGTAATATAGTTAAAGTTACTGCTTCAGGATCTTAGTAGATGCCGAATTAAATTAATGACAAGCTCGGCAAGCAGCCACAGAAAACGGTGGCGATTAGCAACCCTATTTGTTTGCTTCGAATTTGTAAATCGGAAATATAGAGCTTCTCCCTACTTCGCGGTGTCGCAGTCAATTTTCTGCAACCCAGAAATTCGAACATGGGGGTTGTACAACATCGATGGACTTAGATAAAATTTATTTTTATTCAATATTAATTATGCGAGTGTCATAGCTCGCGTTTGTACAGTAATATAGTTAAAGTTACTGCTTCAGGATCTTAGTAGATGCCGAATTAAATTAATGACAAGCTCGGGATGCAGCCACAGCAAACGATGGCGATTAGCAGCCCTATTTGTTTGCATCAAATTTGCAAATCGGCAATATAGAGCTTCTCCCTACTTCGCGGTGTCGTATTCAATTTTCTACAACCCAGAAATTCGAACATGGCGGTTGTACAACGTCAATGGAGTTAGATACAATTTTTTTTAATCAATAGGAATCCTGCGGGTGTCATAGCTCTCATCACTACAGTAATATAGTTAAAATTACTGCTCCAGGATCCTATTAGATGCCGTATTAAATTCATGCAAAGCTCCGAAAGCAGCCACAGAAAACGCTGGCGATTAGCAGCCCTACTTGTATGTTTCCAATTTGCAAATCGGCAATATAGAACTTTTCCCTACTTCGCGGTGTCAAATTCAATTTTCTACAACCCAAAAATGCGAACGTGGCGGTTGTACAACATCGATGGAGTTAGATAAAATTTATTTTTAATCAATAGGAATCCTGCGGGTGTCATAGCTCTCATCACTACAGTAATATAGTTAAAATTACTGCTCCAGGATCCTATTAGATGCCTTATTAAATTCATGCGAAGCTCCGAAAGCAGCCACAGAAAACGCTGGCGATTAGCAGCCCTATTTGTATGCTTCCAATTTGCAAATCGGCAATATAGAACTTTTCCCTACTTCGCGCTGTCAAATTCAATTTTCTACAACCCAAAAATGCGAACGTGGTGGTTGTACAACATCGATGGAGTTAGATAAAATTAATTTTTATTTAATATTAATCCTGCGATAGTCAAAGCTCTCGTTTCTACAGTAATATAGATAAAATTACTGCTTCAGGATCTACTTAGATGCCGTATTAAATTAATGCGAAGGTCGGAAAGCAGCCACAGCAAACTTGTGGCGATTGGCACCCCTATTTGTTTGCTTCGAATTTGTAAATCGGCAATATAGAGCTTCTCCCTACTTCGCAGTGATTTTCTACAACCCAGAAGTTTGAACATGGCGGTTGTACAACATCCATGGAGTTAGATGAAATTTATTTTTATTCAATATTAATCCTACGAGTGTCATAACTCGCGTTTCTACAGTAAATAGTTAAAATTACTGCTTCAGGATCTTATTAGATGCCGTATTAAATTAATGACAAGCTCGGAAAGCAGCCACAGCAAACGGTGGCGATTAGCAGCCCTATTTGTTTGCCTCGAATTTGCAAATCGTCAAAATAAAGCTTCTCCCTACTTCGCGGTGTTGCATTTAATTTTCTACAACCCTTAAATTCGAACATGGCGGATGTACAACTACGATGGAGTTAGATGAAATTTATTTTTATCCAATATTAATCCTGCGAGTGTCATAGCTCGCGTTTGTACAGTAATATAGTTAAAGTTACTGCTTCAGGATCTTAGTAGATGCCGAATTAAATTAATGACAAGCTCGGAAAGCAGCCACAGAAAACGGTGGCGATTAGCAGCCCTATTTGTTTGCATCAAATGTGTAAATCGGCAATATAGATCTTCTCTCTACTTGGCGGTGTCGCATTCAATATTCTACAACCCAGAAATTCGAACATGGCGGTTGTACAACGTCAATGGAGTTAGATGAAATTTATTTTTATTCAATATTAATCCTACGAGTGTCATAACTCGCGTTTCTACAGTAAATAGTTAAAATTACTGCTTCAGGATCTTATTAGATGCCGTATTAAATTAATGACAAGCTCGGAAAGCAGCCACAGCAAACGGTGGCGATTAGCAGCCCTATTTGTATGCCTCGAATTTGCAAATCGTCAAAATAAAGCTTCTCCCTACTTCGCGGTGTTGCATTTAATTTTCTACAACCCTTAAATTCGAACATGGCGGATGTACAACTACGATGGAGTTAGATGAAATTTATTTTTATCCAATATTAATCCTGCGAGTGTCATAGCTCGCGTTTGTACAGTAATATAGTTAAAGTTACTGCTTCAGGATCTTAGTAGATGCCGAATTAAATTAATGACAAGCTCGGAAAGCAGCCACAGAAAACGGTGGCGATTAGCAGCCCTATTTGTTTGCTTCGATTTTGTAAATCCGAAATATAGAGCTTCTCCCTACTTCGCGGTGTCGCAGTCAATTTTCTGCAACCCAGAAATTCGAACATGGGGGTTGTACAACATCGATGGAGTTAGATGAAATATATTTTTATTCAATATTAATCCTGCGAGTGTCATAGCTCGCGTTTGTACAGTAATATAGTTAAAATTACTGCTTCAGGATCTTAGTAGATGCCGTATTAAATTAATGACAAGCTCGGAAAGCAGCCACAGCAAACGGTGGCGATTAGCAGCCCTATTTGTTTGCATCAAATGTGTAAATCGGCAATATAGATCTTCTCTCTACTTGGCGGTGTCGCATTCAATATTCTACAACCCAGAAATTCGAACATGGCGGTTGTACAACGTCAATGGAGTTAGATAAAATTTATTTTTAATCAATAGGAATCCTGCGGGTGTCATAGCTCTCATCACTACAGTAATATAGTTAAAATTACTGCTCCAGGATCCTATTAGATGCCGTATTAAATTCATGCGAAGCTCCGAAAGCAGCCACAGAAAACGCTGGCGATTAGCAGCCCTATTTGTATCCTTCCAATTTGCAAATCGGCAATATAGAACTTTTCCCTACTTCGCGGTGTCAAATTCAATTTTCTACAACCCAAAAATGCGAACGTGGCGGTTGTACAACATCGATGGAGTTAGATAAAATTTATTTTTATTCAATATTAATCCTGCAAGTGTCATAGCTCTCATTTCTGCAGTAATATAGTTAAAATTACTGCTTCAGGATCCTATTAGATGCCGTATTAAATTAATGACAAGCTCGGAAAGCAGCCACAGCAAACGGTGGCGATTAGCAGCCCTATTTGTTTGCCTCGAATTTGCAAATCGTCAAAATAAAGCTTCTCCCTACTTCGCGGTGTTGCATTTAATTTTCTACAACCCTTAAATTCGAACATGGCGGATGTACAACTACGATGGAGTTAGATGAAATTTATTTTTATCCAATATTAATCCTGCGAGTGTCATAGCTCGCGTTTGTACAGTAATATAGTTAAAGTTACTGCTTCAGGATCTTAGTAGATGCCGAATTAAATTAATGACAAGCTCGGCAAGCAGCCACAGAAAACGGTGGCGATTAGCAACCCTATTTGTTTGCTTCGAATTTGTAAATCGGAAATATAGAGCTTCTCCCTACTTCGCGGTGTCGCAGTCAATTTTCTGCAACCCAGAAATTCGAACATGGGGGTTGTACAACATCGATGGACTTAGATAAAATTTATTTTTATTCAATATTAATTATGCGAGTGTCATAGCTCGCGTTTGTACAGTAATATAGTTAAAGTTACTGCTTCAGGATCTTAGTAGATGCCGAATTAAATTAATGACAAGCTCGGGATGCAGCCACAGCAAACGATGGCGATTAGCAGCCCTATTTGTTTGCATCAAATTTGCAAATCGGCAATATAGAGCTTCTCCCTACTTCGCGGTGTCGTATTCAATTTTCTACAACCCAGAAATTCGAACATGGCGGTTGTACAACGTCAATGGAGTTAGATACAATTTTTTTTAATCAATAGGAATCCTGCGGGTGTCATAGCTCTCATCACTACAGTAATATAGTTAAAATTACTGCTCCAGGATCCTATTAGATGCCGTATTAAATTCATGCAAAGCTCCGAAAGAAGCCACAGAAAACGCTGGCGATTAGCAGCCCTACTTGTATGTTTCCAATTTGCAAATCGGCAATATAGAACTTTTCCCTACTTCGCGGTGTCAAATTCAATTTTCTACAACCCAAAAATGCGAACGTGGCGGTTGTACAACATCGATGGAGTTAGATAAAATTTATTTTTAATCAATAGGAATCCTGCGGGTGTCATAGCTCTCATCACTACAGTAATATAGTTAAAATTACTGCTCCAGGATCCTATTAGATGCCTTATTAAATTCATGCGAAGCTCCGAAAGCAGCCACAGAAAACGCTGGCGATTAGCAGCCCTATTTGTATGCTTCCAATTTGCAAATCGGCAATATAGAACTTTTCCCTACTTCGCGCTGTCAAATTCAATTTTCTACAACCCAAAAATGCGAACGTGGTGGTTGTACAACATCGATGGAGTTAGATAAAATTAATTTTTATTTAATATTAATCCTGCGATAGTCAAAGCTCTCGTTTCTACAGTAATATAGATAAAATTACTGCTTCAGGATCTACTTAGATGCCGTATTAAATTAATGCGAAGGTCGGAAAGCAGCCACAGCAAACTTGTGGCGATTGGCACCCCTATTTGTTTGCTTCGAATTTGTAAATCGGCAATATAGAGCTTCTCCCTACTTCGCAGTGATTTTCTACAACCCAGAAGTTTGAACATGGCGGTTGTACAACATCCATGGAGTTAGATGAAATTTATTTTTATTCAATATTAATCCTACGAGTGTCATAACTCGCGTTTCTACAGTAAATAGTTAAAATTACTGCTTCAGGATCTTATTAGATGCCGTATTAAATTAATGACAAGCTCGGAAAGCAGCCACAGCAAACGGTGGCGATTAGCAGCCCTATTTGTTTGCCTCGAATTTGCAAATCGTCAAAATAAAGCTTCTCCCTACTTCGCGGTGTTGCATTTAATTTTCTACAACCCTTAAATTCGAACATGGCGGATGTACAACTACGATGGAGTTAGATGAAATTTATTTTTATCCAATATTAATCCTGCGAGTGTCATAGCTCGCGTTTGTACAGTAATATAGTTAAAGTTACTGCTTCAGGATCTTAGTAGATGCCGAATTAAATTAATGACAAGCTCGGAAAGCAGCCACAGAAAACGGTGGCGATTAGCAGCCCTATTTGTTTGCATCAAATGTGTAAATCGGCAATATAGATCTTCTCTCTACTTGGCGGTGTCGCATTCAATATTCTACAACCCAGAAATTCGAACATGGCGGTTGTACAACGTCAATGGAGTTAGATGAAATTTATTTTTATTCAATATTAATCCTACGAGTGTCATAACTCGCGTTTCTACAGTAAATAGTTAAAATTACTGCTTCAGGATCTTATTAGATGCCGTATTAAATTAATGACAAGCTCGGAAAGCAGCCACAGCAAACGGTGGCGATTAGCAGCCCTATTTGTATGCCTCGAATTTGCAAATCGTCAAAATAAAGCTTCTCCCTACTTCGCGGTGTTGCATTTAATTTTCTACAACCCTTAAATTCGAACATGGCGGATGTACAACTACGATGGAGTTAGATGAAATTTATTTTTATCCAATATTAATCCTGCGAGTGTCATAGCTCGCGTTTGTACAGTAATATAGTTAAAGTTACTGCTTCAGGATCTTAGTAGATGCCGAATTAAATTAATGACAAGCTCGGAAAGCAGCCACAGAAAACGGTGGCGATTAGCAGCCCTATTTGTTTGCTTCGAATTTGTAAATCCGAAATATAGAGCTTCTCCCTACTTCGCGGTGTCGCAGTCAATTTTCTGCAACCCAGAAATTCGAACATGGGGGTTGTACAACATCGATGGAGTTAGATGAAATTTATTTTTATTCAATATTAATCCTGCGAGTGTCATAGCTCGCGTTTGTACAGTAATATAGTTAAAATTACTGCTTCAGGATCTTAGTAGATGCCGTATTAAATTAATGACAAGCTCGGAAAGCAGCCACAGCAAACGGTGGCGATTAGCAGCCCTATTTGTTTGCATCAAATGTGTAAATCGGCAATATAGAGCTTCTCCCTACTTCGCAGTGATTTTCTACAACCCAGAAGTTTGAACATGGCGGTTGTACAACATCCATGGAGTTAGATGAAATTTATTTTTATTCAATATTAATCCTACGAGTGTCATAACTCGCGTTTCTACAGTAAATAGTTAAAATTACTGCTTCAGGATCTTATTAGATGCCGTATTAAATTAATGACAAGCTCGGAAAGCAGCCACAGCAAACGGTGGCGATTAGCAGCCCTATTTGTTTGCCTCGAATTTGCAAATCGTCAAAATAAAGCTTCTCCCTACTTCGCGGTGTTGCATTTAATTTTCTACAACCCTTAAATTCGAACATGGCGGATGTACAACTACGATGGAGTTAGATGAAATTTATTTTTATCCAATATTAATCCTGCGAGTGTCATAGCTCGCGTTTGTACAGTAATATAGTTAAAGTTACTGCTTCAGGATCTTAGTAGATGCCGAATTAAATTAATGACAAGCTCGGAAAGCAGCCACAGAAAACGGTGGCGATTAGCAGCCCTATTTGTTTGCTTCGAATTTGTAAATCCGAAATATAGAGCTTCTCCCTACTTCGCGGTGTCGCAGTCAATTTTCTGCAACCCAGAAATTCGAACATGGGGGTTGTACAACATCGATGGAGTTAGATGAAATATATTTTTATTCAATATTAATCCTGCGAGTGTCATAGCTCGCGTTTGTACAGTAATATAGTTAAAATTACTGCTTCAGGATCTTAGTAGATGCCGTATTAAATTAATGACAAGCTCGGAAAGCAGCCACAGCAAACGGTGGCGATTAGCAGCCCTATTTGTTTGCATCAAATGTGTAAATCGGCAATATAGATCTTCTCTCTACTTGGCGGTGTCGCATTCAATATTCTACAACCCAGAAATTCGAACATGGCGGTTGTACAACGTCAATGGAGTTAGATAAAATTTATTTTTAATCAATAGGAATCCTGCGGGTGTCATAGCTCTCATCACTACAGTAATATAGTTAAAATTACTGCTCCAGGATCCTATTAGATGCCGTATTAAATTCATGCGAAGCTCCGAAAGCAGCCACAGAAAACGCTGGCGATTAGCAGCCCTATTTGTATCCTTCCAATTTGCAAATCGGCAATATAGAACTTTTCCCTACTTCGCGGTGTCAAATTCAATTTTCTACAACCCAAAAATGCGAACGTGGCGGTTGTACAACATCGATGGAGTTAGATAAAATTTATTTTTATTCAATATTAATCCTGCAAGTGTCATAGCTCTCATTTCTGCAGTAATATAGTTAAAATTACTGCTTCAGGATCCTATTAGATGCCGTATTAAATTAATGACAAGCTCGGAAAGCAGCCACAGCAAACGGTGGCGATTAGCAGCCCTATTTGTTTGCCTCGAATTTGCAAATCGTCAAAATAAAGCTTCTCCCTACTTCGCGGTGTTGCATTTAATTTTCTACAACCCTTAAATTCGAACATGGCGGATGTACAACTACGATGGAGTTAGATGAAATTTATTTTTATCCAATATTAATCCTGCGAGTGTCATAGCTCGCGTTTGTACAGTAATATAGTTAAAGTTACTGCTTCAGGATCTTAGTAGATGCCGAATTAAATTAATGACAAGCTCGGCAAGCAGCCACAGAAAACGGTGGCGATTAGCAACCCTATTTGTTTGCTTCGAATTTGTAAATCGGAAATATAGAGCTTCTCCCTACTTCGCGGTGTCGCAGTCAATTTTCTGCAACCCAGAAATTCGAACATGGGGGTTGTACAACATCGATGGACTTAGATAAAATTTATTTTTATTCAATATTAATTATGCGAGTGTCATAGCTCGCGTTTGTACAGTAATATAGTTAAAGTTACTGCTTCAGGATCTTAGTAGATGCCGAATTAAATTAATGACAAGCTCGGGATGCAGCCACAGCAAACGATGGCGATTAGCAGCCCTATTTGTTTGCATCAAATTTGCAAATCGGCAATATAGAGCTTCTCCCTACTTCGCGGTGTCGTATTCAATTTTCTACAACCCAGAAATTCGAACATGGCGGTTGTACAACGTCAATGGAGTTAAATACAATTTTTTTTAATCAATAGGAATCCTGCGGGTGTCATAGCTCTCATCACTACAGTAATATAGTTAAAATTACTGCTCCAGGATCCTATTAGATGCCGTATTAAATTCATGCAAAGCTCCGAAAGCAGCCACAGAAAACGCTGGCGATTAGCAGCCCTACTTGTATGTTTCCAATTTGCAAATCGGCAATATAGAACTTTTCCCTACTTCGCGGTGTCAAATTCAATTTTCTACAACCCAAAAATGCGAACGTGGCGGTTGTACAACATCGATGGAGTTAGATAAAATTTATTTTTAATCAATAGGAATCCTGCGGGTGTCATAGCTCTCATCACTACAGTAATATAGTTAAAATTACTGCTCCAGGATCCTATTAGATGCCTTATTAAATTCATGCGAAGCTCCGAAAGCAGCCACAGAAAACGCTGGCGATTAGCAGCCCTATTTGTATGCTTCCAATTTGCAAATCGGCAATATAGAACTTTTCCCTACTTCGCGCTGTCAAATTCAATTTTCTACAACCCAAAAATGCGAACGTGGTGGTTGTACAACATCGATGGAGTTAGATAAAATTAATTTTTATTTAATATTAATCCTGCGATAGTCAAAGCTCTCGTTTCTACAGTAATATAGATAAAATTACTGCTTCAGGATCTACTTAGATGCCGTATTAAATTAATGCGAAGGTCGGAAAGCAGCCACAGCAAACTTGTGGCGATTGGCACCCCTATTTGTTTGCTTCGAATTTGTAAATCGGCAATATAGAGCTTCTCCCTACTTCGCAGTGATTTTCTACAACCCAGAAGTTTGAACATGGCGGTTGTACAACATCCATGGAGTTAGATGAAATTTATTTTTATTCAATATTAATCCTACGAGTGTCATAACTCGCGTTTCTACAGTAAATAGTTAAAATTACTGCTTCAGGATCTTATTAGATGCCGTATTAAATTAATGACAAGCTCGGAAAGCAGCCACAGCAAACGGTGGCGATTAGCAGCCCTATTTGTTTGCCTCGAATTTGCAAATCGTCAAAATAAAGCTTCTCCCTACTTCGCGGTGTTGCATTTAATTTTCTACAACCCTTAAATTCGAACATGGCGGATGTACAACTACGATGGAGTTAGATGAAATTTATTTTTATCCAATATTAATCCTGCGAGTGTCATAGCTCGCGTTTGTACAGTAATATAGTTAAAGTTACTGCTTCAGGATCTTAGTAGATGCCGAATTAAATTAATGACAAGCTCGGAAAGCAGCCACAGAAAACGGTGGCGATTAGCAGCCCTATTTGTTTGCATCAAATGTGTAAATCGGCAATATAGATCTTCTCTCTACTTGGCGGTGTCGCATTCAATATTCTACAACCCAGAAATTCGAACATGGCGGTTGTACAACGTCAATGGAGTTAGATGAAATTTATTTTTATTCAATATTAATCCTACGAGTGTCATAACTCGCGTTTCTACAGTAAATAGTTAAAATTACTGCTTCAGGATCTTATTAGATGCCGTATTAAATTAATGACAAGCTCGGAAAGCAGCCACAGCAAACGGTGGCGATTAGCAGCCCTATTTGTTTGCCTCGAATTTGCAAATCGTCAAAATAAAGCTTCTCCCTACTTCGCGGTGTTGCATTTAATTTTCTACAACCCTTAAATTCGAACATGGCGGATGTACAACTACGATGGAGTTAGATGAAATTTATTTTTATCCAATATTAATCCTGCGAGTGTCATAGCTCGCGTTTGTACAGTAATATAGTTAAAGTTACTGCTTCAGGATCTTAGTAGATGCCGAATTAAATTAATGACAAGCTCGGAAAGCAGCCACAGAAAACGGTGGCGATTAGCAGCCCTATTTGTTTGCTTCGAATTTGTAAATCCGAAATATAGAGCTTCTCCCTACTTCGCGGTGTCGCAGTCAATTTTCTGCAACCCAGAAATTCGAACATGGGGGTTGTACAACATCGATGGAGTTAGATGAAATTTATTTTTATTCAATATTAATCCTGCGAGTGTCATAGCTCGCGTTTGTACAGTAATATAGTTAAAATTACTGCTTCAGGATCTTAGTAGATGCCGTATTAAATTAATGACAAGCTCGGAAAGCAGCCACAGCAAACGGTGGCGATTAGCAGCCCTATTTGTTTGCATCAAATGTGTAAATCGGCAATATAGAGCTTCTCCCTACTTCGCAGTGATTTTCTACAACCCAGAAGTTTGAACATGGCCGTTGTACAACATCCATGGAGTTAGATGAAATTTATTTTTATTCAATATTAATCCTACGAGTGTCATAACTCGCGTTTCTACAGTAAATAGTTAAAATTACTGCTTCAGGATCTTATTAGATGCCGTATTAAATTAATGACAAGCTCGGAAAGCAGCCACAGCAAACGGTGGCGATTAGCAGCCCTATTTGTTTGCCTCGAATTTGCAAATCGTCAAAATAAAGCTTCTCCCTACTTCGCGGTGTTGCATTTAATTTTCTACTACCCTTAAATTCGAACATGGCGGATGTACAACTACGATGGAGTTAGATGAAATTTATTTTTATCCAATATTAATCCTGCGAGTGTCATAGCTCGCGTTTGTACAGTAATATAGTTAAAGTTACTGCTTCAGGATCTTAGTAGATGCCGAATTAAATTAATGACAAGCTCGGAAAGCAGCCACAGAAAACGGTGGCGATTAGCAGCCCTATTTGTTTGCTTCGAATTTGTAAATCCGAAATATAGAGCTTCTCCCTACTTCGCGGTGTCGCAGTCAATTTTCTGCAACCCAGAAATTCGAACATGGGGGTTGTACAACATCGATGGAGTTAGATGAAATATATTTTTATTCAATATTAATCCTGCGAGTGTCATAGCTCGCGTTTGTACAGTAATATAGTTAAAATTACTGCTTCAGGATCTTAGTAGATGCCGTATTAAATTAATGACAAGCTCGGAAAGCAGCCACAGCAAACGGTGGCGATTAGCAGCCCTATTTGTTTGCATCAAATGTGTAAATCGGCAATATAGATCTTCTCTCTACTTGGCGGTGTCGCATTCAATATTCTACAACCCAGAAATTCGAACATGGCGGTTGTACAACGTCAATGGAGTTACATAAAATTTATTTTTAATCAATAGGAATCCTGCGGGTGTCATAGCTCTCATCACTACAGTAATATAGTTAAAATTACTGCTCCAGGATCCTATTAGATGCCGTATTAAATTCATGCGAAGCTCCGAAAGCAGCCACAGAAAACGCTGGCGATTAGCAGCCCTATTTGTATCCTTCCAATTTGCAAATCGGCAATATAGAACTTTTCCCTACTTCGCGGTGTCAAATTCAATTTTCTACAACCCAAAAATGCGAACGTGGCGGTTGTACAACATCGATGGAGTTAGATAAAATTTATTTTTATTCAATATTAATCCTGCAAGTGTCATAGCTCTCATTTCTGCAGTAATATAGTTAAAATTATTGCTTCAGGATCCTATTAGATGCCGTATTAAATTAATGACAAGCTCGGAAAGCAGCCACAGCAAACGGTGGCGATTAGCAGCCCTATTTGTTTGCCTCGAATTTGCAAATCGTCAAAATAAAGCTTCTCCCTACTTCGCGGTGTTGCATTTAATTTTCTACAACCCTTAAATTCGAACATGGCGGATGTACAACTACGATGGAGTTAGATGAAATTTATTTTTATCCAATATTAATCCTGCGAGTGTCATAGCTCGCGTTTGTACAGTAATATAGTTAAAGTTACTGCTTCAGGATCTTAGTAGATGCCGAATTAAATTAATGACAAGCTCGGAAAGCAGCCACAGAAAACGGTGGCGATTAGCAGCCCTATTTGTTTGCTTCGAATTTGTAAATCCGAAATATAGAGCTTCTCCCTACTTCGCGGTGTCCCAGTCAATTTTCTGCAACCCAGAAATTCGAACATGGGGGTTGTACAACATCGATAGAGTTAGATGAAATTTATTTTTATTCAATATTAATCCTGCGAGTGTCATAACTCGCGTTTCTACAGTAATATAGTTAAAATTACTGCTTCAGGATCTTAGTAGATGCCGTATTAAATTAAAGACAAGCTCGGAATGCAGCCACAGCACACTTGTGGCGATTGGCACTTCTATTTGTTTACTTCGAAATTGTAAATCGGCAATATAGAGCTTCTCCCTACTTCGCAGTGATTTTCTACAACCCAGAAGTTTGAACATGGCGGTTGTACAACATCCATGGAGTTAGATGAAATTTATTTTTATTCAATATTAATCCTACGAGTGTCATAACTCGCGTTTCTACAGTAATATAGTAAAAATTACTGCTTCAGGATCTTATTAGATGCCGTTTTAAATTAATGACAAGCTCGGAAAGCAGCCACAGCAAACGGTGGCGATTAGCAGCCCTATTTGTTTGCCTCGAATTTGCAAATCGTCAAAATAAAGCTTCTCCCTACTTCGCGGTGTTGCATTTAATTTTCTACAACCCTTAAATTCGAACATGGCGGATGTACAACTACGATGGAGTTAGATGAAATTTATTTTTATCCAATATTAATCCTGCGAGTGTCATAGCTCGCGTTTGTACAGTAATATAGTTAAAGTTACTGCTTCAGGATCTTAGTAGATGCCGTATTAAATTAATGACAAGCTCAGAAAGCAGCCACAGCAAACGGTGGCGATTAGCAGTCCTATTTGTTTGCATCACATTTGCAAATCGGCAGTATAGATCTTCTCTCTACTTGGTGGTGTCGCATTCAATTTTCTACAACCCAGAAATTCGAACATGGCGGTTGTACAACGTCAATGGAGTTAGATAAAATTTATTTTTAATCAATAGAAATCCTGCGGGTGTCATAGCTCTCATTTCTACAGTAATTTAGTTAAATTTCTGCGTCACGATCTTATTAGATGATGTATTAAATTAATGCGAAGCTCGGAAAGCAGCCACAGCAAACTTCTGGCGATTGGCACCCCTATTTGTTTGCTTCGAATTTTCAAATCGGCAATATAGAGCTTCTCCCGACTTCACAGTGATTTTCTACAACTCAGAGGATCAAACATGGCGGTTGTACAACATACATGGAGTTAGATAAAATTTATTTTTATTCAATATTAATCCTGCGAGTGTCATAGCTCGCGTTTGTACAGTAATATAGTTAAAGTTGCTGCTTCAGGATCTTAGTAGATGCCGTATTAAATTAATGACAAGCTCGGAAAGCAGCCACAGCAAACGGTGGCGATTAGCAGTCCTATTTGTTTGCATCACATTTGCAAATCGGCAATATAGATCTTCTCTCTACTTGGTGGTGTCGCATTCAATTTTCTATAACCCAAAAATTCGAACATGGCGGTTGTACAACGTCGATGGAGTTAGATAAAATTTATTTTTATTCAATATTAATCCTGCGAGTGTCATAGCTCTCATTTCTGCAATAATATAGTTAAAATTACTGCTTCAGGATCCTATTAGATGCCGTATTAAATTAATGCGAAACTCCGAAAGCAACCACAGAAAACGGTGGCGATTAGCAGCCCTATTTGTATGCTTCCAATTTGCAAATCGGCAATATAGAACTTTTCCCTACTTCGCGGTGTCACATTCAATTTTCTACAACCCAGAAATTCGAACATGGCGGTTGTACAACATCGATGGAGTTAGATAAAATTTATTTTTATTCAATATTAATTTTGCGAGTGTCATAGCTCGCGTTTCTACAGTAATATAGTTAAAATTACTGTTTCAGGATCTTATTAGATTCCGTATTAAATTAATGCGAAGCTCGGAAAGCAGCCACAGCACACTTGTGGCGATTGGCACTCCTATTTGTTTGCTTTGAATTTTCAAATCGGCAATATAGAGCTTCTCCCTACTTCGAAGTGATTTTCTACAACCCAGAAATTCGAACATGGCGGTTGTACAACATTCATGGAGTTAGATAAAATTTATTGTTATTTTATATTAATCCTGCGATAGTCAAAGCTCCCGTTTCTACAGTAATATAGTTAAAATTACTGCTTCAGGATCTTAGTAGATGCCGTATTAAATTAATGACAAGCTCAGAAAGCAGCCACAGCAAACGGTGGCGATTAGCAGTCCTATTTGTTTGCATCACATTTGCAAATCGGCAGTATAGATCTTCTCTCTACTTGGTGGTGTCGCATTCAATTTTCTACAACCCAGAAATTCGAACATGGCGGTTGTACAACGTCAATGGAGTTAGATACAATTTATTTTTAATTAATAGGACTCCTGCGGGTGTCATAGCTCTCGTCACTACAGTAATATAGTTAAAATTACTGTTTCAGGATCTTATTAGATTCCGTATTAAATTAATGCGAAGCTCGGAAAGCAGCCACAGCACACTTGTGGCGATTGGCACTCCTATTTGTTTGCTTCGAATTTTCAAATCGGCAATATAGAGCTTCTCCCTACTTCGAAGTGATTTTCTACAACCCAGAAATTCGAACATGGCGGTTGTACAACATTCATGGAGTTAGACAAAATTTATTGTTATTTTATATTAATCCTGCGATAGTCAAAGCTCCCGTTTCTACAGTAATATAGTTAAAATTACTGCTTCAGGATCCTATTAGATGCCGTATTAAATTAATGCGAAACTCCGAAAGCAACCACAGAAAACGGTGGCGATTAGCAGCCCTATTTGTATGCTTCCAATTTGCAAATCGGCAATATAGAACTTTTCCCTACTTCGCGGTGTCACATTCAATTTTCTACAACCCAGAAATTCGAACATGGCGGTTGTACAACATCGATGGAGTTAGATAAAATTTATTTTTATTCAATATTAATTTTGCGAGTGTCATAGCTCGCGTTTCTACAGTAATATAGTTAAAATTACTGCTTCAGGATCTTAGTAGATGCCGTATTAAATTAATGACAAGCTCGGAAAGCAGCCACAGCAAACGATGGCGATTAGCAGCCCTATTTGTTTACTTCGAATTTGTAAATCTGCAATATAGAGTTTCTCCCTACTTCGCGGTGTCGCATTCAATTTTCTACAACCCAGAAATTCGAACATATCGGTTGTACAACATCGATGGAGTTAGATAAAATTTATTTTTATTCAATATTAATTTTGCGAGTGTCATAAGTCGCGTTTCTACAGTAATATAGTTAAAATTACTGCTTCAGGATCTTAGTAGATGCCGTATTAAATTAATGACAAGCTCGGAAAGCAGCCACAGCAAACGATGGCGATTAGCAGCCCTATTTGTTTGCTTCGAATTTGTAAATCGGCAATATAGAGTTTCTCCCTACTTCGCGGTGTCGCATTCAATTTTCTACAACCCAGAAATTCGAACATGGCGGTTGTACAACGTCAATGGAGTTAGATAAAATTTATTTTTAATCAATAGGAATCCTGCGGGTGTCATAGCTCTCATTTCTACAGTAATTTAGTTAAATTTCTGCGTCACGATCTTATTAGATGCTGTATTAAATTAATGCGAAGCTCGGAAAGCAGCCACAGCAAACTTCTGGCGATTGGCACCCCTATTTGTTTGCTTCGAATTTTCAAATCGGCAATATAGAGCTTCTCCCGACTTCGCAGTGATTTTCTACAACCCAGAGGTTAAAACATGGCGGTTGTACAACATACATGGAGTTAGATAAAATTTATTTTTATTCAATATTAATCCTGCGAGTGTCATAGCTCGCGTTTGTACAGTAATATAGTTAAAGTTGCTGCTTCAGGATCTTAGTAGATGCCGTATTAAATTAATGATAAGCTCGGAAAGCAGCCACAGCAAACGGTGGCGATTAGCAGTCCTATTTATTTGCATCACATTTGCAAATCGGCAATATAGATCTTCTCTCTACTTGGTGGTGTCGCATTCAATTTTCTATAACTCAGAAATTCGAACATGGCGGTTGTACAACGTCGATGGAGTTAGATAAAATTTATTTTTATTCAATATTAATCCTGCGAGTGTCATAGCTCTCATTTCTGCAATAATATAGTTAAAATTACTGCTTGAGGATCCTATTAGATGCCGTATTAAATTAATGCGAAACTCCGAAAGCAGCCACAGAAAACGGTGGCGATTAGCAGCCCTATTTGTATGCTTCCAATTTGCAAATCGGCAATATAGAACTTTTCCCTACTTCGCGGTGTCACATTCAATTTTCTACAATCCAGAAATTCGAACATGGCGGTTGTACAACGTCAATGGAGTTAGATAAAATTTATTTTTAATCAATAGGAATCCTGCGGGTGTCATAGCTCTCATTTCTACAGTAATTTAGTTAAATTTCTGCGTCACGATCTTATTAGATGATGTATTAAATTAATGCGAAGCTCGGAAAGCAGCCACAGCAAACTTCTGGCGATTGGCACCCCTATTTGTTTACTTCGAATTTTCAAATCGGCAATATAGAGCTTCTCCCGACTTCGCAGTGATTTTCTACAACCCAGAGGTTAAAACATGGCGGTTGTACAACATACATGGAGTTAGATAAAATTTATTTTTATTCAATATTAATCCTGCGAGTGTCATAGCTCGCGTTTGTACAGTAATATAGTTAAAGTTGCTGCTTCAGGATCTTAGTAGATGCCGTATTAAATTAATGACAAGCTCGGAAAGCAGCCACAGCAAACGGTGGCGATTAGCAGTCCTATTTGTTTGCATCACATTTGCAAATCGGCAATATAGATCTTCTCTCTACTTGGTGGTGTCGCATTCAATTTTCTATAACTCAGAAATTCGAACATGGCGGTTGTACAACGTCGATGGAGTTAGATAAAATTTATTTTTATTCAATATTAATTTTGCGAGTGTCATAGCTCGCGTTTCTACAGTAATATAGTTAAAATTACTGCTTCAGGATCTTAGTAGATGGCCGTATTAAATTAATGACAAGCTCGGAAAGCAGCCACAGCAAACGATGGCGATTAGCAGCCCTATTTGTTTGCTTCGAATTTGTAAATCGCAATATAGAGTTTCTCCCTACTTCGCGGTGTCGCATTCAATTTTCTACAACCCAGAAATTCGAACATATCGGTTGTACAACATCGATGGAGTTAGATAAAATTTATTTTTATTCAATATTAATTTTGCGAGTGTCATAGCTCGCGTTTCTACAGTAATATAGTTAAAATTACTGCTTCAGGATCTTAGTAGATGCCGTATTAAATTAATGACAAGCTCGGAAAGCAGCCACAGCAAACGATGGCGATTAGCAGCCCTATTTGTTTGCTTCGAATTTGTAAATCGCAATATAGAGTTTCTCCCTACTTCGCGGTGTCGCATTCAATTTTCTACAACCCAGAAATTCGAACATATCGGTTGTACAACATCGATGGAGTTAGATAAAATTAATTTTTATTCAATATTAATCCTGCGAGTGTCATAGCTCGCGTTTCTACAGTAATATAGTTAAAATTACTGCTTCAGGATCTTAGTAGATGCCGTAATAAATTAATGACAGGCTCGGAAAGCAGACACAGCAAACGGTGGCGATTAGCAGCCCTATTTGTATGCTTCCAATTTGAAAATCGGCAATATAGAACTTTTCCCTACTTCGCGGTGTCAAATTCAATTTTCTACAACCCTGAAATTCGAACACGGCGGTTGTACAACATCGATGGAGTTAGATAAAATTTATTTTTATGGAATATTAATCCTGCGAGTGTCATGGCTCGCGTTTCTACAGTAATATAGTTAAAATTACTGCTTCGGGAACTTAGTAGATGCCGTATTAAATTAATGACAAGCTCGGCAAGCAGCCACAGCAAACGATGGCGATTAGCAGCTTTATTTGTTTGCATCAAATTTGCAAATCGGCAATATAGATCTTCTCTCTACTTGGCGGTGTCGCATTCAATTTTCTACAACCCAGAAATTCGAACATGGCGGTTGTACAACGTCGATGGAGTTAGATAAAATTTATTTTTATTCAATAGTAAACCTGCGGGTGTCTTAGCTCTCGCTTCTACAGTAATATAGTTAAAATTACTGTTTTAGGATCCTATTAGATGCCGTATTAAATTAATGCGAAGCTTCGAAAGCAGCCACAGAAAACGGTGGCGATTAGCAGTCCTATTTGTATGCTTCCAATTTGAAAATCGGCAATATAGAACTTTTCCCTACTTCGCGGGGTCACATTCAATTTTCTACAACCCAGAAAAGCGAACGTGGCGGTTGTACACCATTGATGGAGTTAGATAAAAAAAAATTTTATTTAATATTAATTCTGCGATAGTCAAAGCTCTCGTTTCTACAGTAATATAGTTAAAACTACTGCTTCAGGATCTACTTAGATGCCGTATTAAATTAATGCGAAGGTCGGAAAGCAGCCACAGCAAACGGTGGCGATTAGCAGCCCTATTTGTTTGCTTCGAATTTGTAAATCGGCAATATAGAGCTTCTCCCTACTTCGCGGTGTCGCATTCAATTTTCTACAACCCAGAAAAGCGAACGTGGCGGTTGTACAACATTGATGGAGTTAGATAAAATTTATTTTTATTCAATATTAATCCTGCGCGTGTCATAGCTCTCGTTTCTACAGTAATTTATATAAATTTCTGAGTCACGATCTTATTAGATGCTGTATTAAATTAATGCGCAGCTCGGAAAGCAGCCACAGCAAACTTGTGGCGTTTGGCACCCCTAGTTGTTTGCTTTGAATTTGTAAATCGGCAATATAGAGCTTTTCCCTACTTCGCAGTGATTTTCTACAACCCAGAAGTTCGAACATGGAGGTTGTACAACATCCATGGAGTTAGATAAAATTTATTTTTATTCAATATTAATCCTGGGAGTGTCATAGTTCGCGTTTGTACAGTAATATAGTTAAATTTTGTCAGGTCATTTTGGTATTTTAATTAGCCACCTAGGCTTTAGGGCAGCGTGCCCGTATGCTAAACCCTTTTAGTTACTTATTTGGCTCCATCGCCTAATTCCATAATAATGATTTTGCACATATTTGGCCCCAAACGCAGTATTTCTCGTCAGTTGGAACACCCCTTTGCTGGTACTTGGCAGCCGGGTGTTATCGCTCGCAAGAATTCCGAACCTTCTAGAAATCACGCCGTTGAGGCGCCTCGCCATTGGCTGTCTTTGTTACCGGAATTTATTTGTTTTATGGGGCGCATCGCCATTGGCTGTCGCGAGTCACGTGGTAACGCCGTTTTGGCTCACGCCACTGCAGGGGTCGTAACACTGCTTGCTTGGGCAGTTCAGCTCACGCCGTTGATCAAGAAAGTCGCAGAGTGTGCCGTTTCGCGGTGTTCCCGCCAATGGCGGGGACGCCAGCCTGTTTTTCCCGTCTCGTGCTGTTTCAGCGAATGTTGTGTAAATTGCCGTTGTTTGTTAGCACCGTTGCTGTGAAAGCCTTCCTATTTCCCGTGCTGTTACAGCGAATATGCCATAAACTGTTTCGCCTTTAAGAGGTCGCGTGTGATTGTGCGAGTGGCAAGTCTTTACGTCAAAGCGTGGGTGTGTGATGGGCTTCACGGGGCCAGTTCTGCGTTTGTGAGAAAGGGGGCTTTCCCTTTGCAACTCGCTGTTTTCGAGGATCTTTCTAGGCAGAACGAAGTAGGCCTCCTTGCCGCCGTAAGTGTGCTCTCAGGAGAGCGTCCTAACGCCGCCATCTTGGCGGATTCCAGCCCGTTTACCCCAGATGCCGTGTTTCGGCGATTTAGCTGCCACAGACTGTCGCCTTCTACCAACTGATTGCACGCAACTCTCATAGACCGTCTATGGACTAAGGTATTTGTAATTACAACCATTTAAATATGTTAACTGTCGCTTGTGCGAGGGCGGATGCATGCCCCCTTGCTTGCTTGTCGCGGTTTTTAATGCCGGTTTGAGGCCACCATGCTTCAAGACGCTACTTTGGTAGCCTACTAGTAAGTTCATGTGCGCGAGTTTCGCGTCTCATCGCCTAAATAGCTAAAGAACTCTGCGCCTATGTTTTGGTGTTACGTTTGTGCTAACTTTTAATTCAGTAACGTTAGGTGCGCGAGCTTCGCTATATTGTACCGATTAATACCTAAATGGAATCAACGCCTCGCCGTGCTGAGCCTGGCGCGCCCTAATCTGTTCGAGCTCTTTGTTTATGTTTGCGAGGGCTTTGTGCTTTGCTTATCAGCTGTTAACCGCAGCCAACGACTGCGTGGGCGACGTAGCAGGGGCTGGCAACTATTCCAAATTCGCATGCTTTAGTGAGGCTATGTTAGCCCCTCTTCATGGTCAAATATTGCAGTCACGCTGCTCCGCTGCCTAACGAGTTAGGCCTTCAATTATTTCGTCGCGCATTTGTGCGGCGTCGTGCTTTGCTGCTAGCTACACTGCTCCCGTTGCCTTTGCAGGTCGGCGTCTGTTATCGCGCACTAACGCGCCCTTTTCCGGAGGGCGTATTTCTAAACTGTACTCTAATATGTAAAGTGTCGAGCCCACTGCGGCCGGCCACCCATAGTGTGTTGTTTACTAGCATAGCGCGTCCATCAGCTGGTGCTTAACGTAAGCAGTAACATAAGCTTGGCGGCACGATTTGCTGCCCAGATGTAGTTATCGACCAATAGACGCATATTTAATTAAGGGACGTATTATTCCTATTCGACCTGTGCATGCTTTGTTTCAGATAGCGCCTTTTACAGTGTAAAGATTGGTGTACGGCGAGACGTGAGAGATCAGAGCGTGCAGGTAGGTCCAGTGGTTGCGCAGTCTCGGCCCAAAGAGTCCCAATATTACCATTCCAGTATTTGCGATCACGAAATTGTTATTTGAGCTTGCAGCTCATGAGAATTCTTATCGACGGAGTATCTTGAATACTTCGCTCCCGTCTAACCGCCCAGGCCCGGTTATTCGGGTTAGGACAGGCTTGGTGGCGCCCTCTTTATTTTACCGTTATTCACCGACCCTCTGGCCGTTACCCTCAGATAATCTCGTTAAAGGACCCGCCCATCTCCACTGAAAGTCTAGCTCGGCCTAACTTGTTGCGGCTGGGTAGCGGCCTAGGAGAATTTTCGTCCCGATTTCGTCCCTTACGGCACGCGCCGGCCGTTTCGTTATTGTATGAGCCGGTGCGGTGTCGTAAAGTCAGTTTAAGACCGTAACAAGCTTTTTGGCTATCCCAACGTGTGGCTTTGTTTTTTTCTGATTTTATTGGTGTCCAGGGCACATTTTTGGCTCCCTGACGTGGGGCTTTTGGAGGCTTTTTAGGCCTTTAGGCTTTTGTTGTCTGTTCTGGCCTTTCCGGCTGCGCTGGCCTTGCTTTGCTTGGCCTCGCTCTGTTTTTTTAAAAGTCTTTTCGAAGGCTTAGTGGGGATTTCGATTCCCTGTCGTTTACATTGTTTAGCCTTGGGCTAAGTTGACACTTTTGTTGTACCGAACTGACGTTTATCGATTTTGACGTTCACGTTAGCGAGGTTTATCGATTTTGACGTTGATGATTACCGACTTTGACAATTTTTTTTCCTATCGTTTGGTGTTGTGCCGCGTTGATTTTTGGTAAACAGGTTGGAATTCTTTTTCACCTTCATTACCGTGTTTTGGTTTGTTGATAAGTTATGGTGTGTTGTTGGTGTGCTTGGGGAGATTCGCTCGTGCGGTTATTACGTCCCTCAGGCCATCTTCTTAGTTGGTTTGGCGTAGTTATTTTCGTTTGGCCTTTATCTCATTCTCATTATTATCATGTACCGCCCAACTTTGTTTATCGACTTCTTCGTGGACACCCCTAACAGTTATCGCAGTGTTTTGTACACTTACCGTTAGCATTTAACGAGTCTTTACCGCTGGTCGGAATGCTTCGTACTTGTTGACGTTATAAAATATGGCGGTATACTGCTGGGTTGATGATGCTAAACTGTCACTTTACTGCCAAGCGGCAGATAATATTATCTGCCGCTGACGAAAGAAAGATAAAGTTATTATCTGCCGCTGACCACCTTATCTGCTGCTCGTCAGCGGTAGATAAAGTAATTTTCTTCGAATTTTGTTCACAAAGTTGTAAATAATTTGTTATAAAAACGTTTGAAGAAGAAATACTATATGTTATTCGGAGCAAAAGTATCTTTATGTGGCTCGGCTGTAATTATCTGCCTCGCAAGCTCGGCAGATAACCCGTCCAGCCTCGCCACATAAAATATAACTTTTGCTCCTAATAACATAATATACTATTTTATTCAATAGTAATCCTGCGGTTGTCATAACTCTCGTTTCTACAGTAATATAGTTAAAATTACTGCTTCAGGATCTTATTAGATGCCGTATTAAATTAATGCCAAGATCGGAAAGCAGCCACATCAAACGGTGGCGGTTAGCAGCCTAATTTTTCGGCATCGAATTTGCAAATCGGCATTATAGAGCGTCTCCCTTTTTCGCGGTTTCACATTCAATTTTCTACAACCCAGAAATTCGAACATGGCGGTTGTACAACGTCGATGGAGTTAGATAAAACTTGTTTTTCTTCAAACGGCAATAAAATATGGCAGTATACTGCTGGGTTGATGATGCTAAACTGTCACTTTATTGCCAAGCGGCAGATAATATTATCTGCTGCTGACGAAAGGCAGATAAAGTTATTATCTGCCGCTGACCACCTTATCTGCCGCTCGTCAGCGGTAGATAAAGTAATTTTCTTCGAATTTTGTTCACAAAGTTGTAAATAATTTGTTATAAAAACGTTTGAAGAAGAAATACTATATGTTATTCGGAGCAAAAGGATCTTTATGTGGTCGGCTGTACTTATCTGCCTCGCAAGCTCGGCAGATAACCCGTCCAGCCTCGCCACATAAAATATAACTCTTGCTCCTAATAACATAATATACTACTTTATTCAATAGTAATCCTGCGGTTGTCATAACTCTCGTTTATACAGTAATATAGTTAAAATTACTGCTTCAGGATCTTATTAGATGCTGAATTAAATTAATGGGAAGGGCGGAAAACAGCCACAGCAAACGGTGGCGATTAGCAGCCCTATTTGTTTGCTTAGAATTTGCAAATCGGCAGTATAGAGCTTATCCCTACTTCGCGGTGTCGCATTCAATTTTCTATAACCCAGAAATTCGAACATGGCGGTTTTACAACGTCGATGGAGTTAGATAGAATTTATTTTTATTCAATAGTAATCCTGCGGTTGTCTTAGCTCTCGTTTCTACAGTAATACAGTTAAAATTACTGCTTCAGGATCTTATTAGATGCCGAATTAAATTAATGGGAAGGTCGGAAAACAGCCACAGCAAACGGTAGCGATTAGCAGCCCTATTTGTTTGCTTAGAATTTGCAAATCGGCAGTATAGAGCTTATCCCTACTTCGCGGTGTCGCATTCAATTTTCTATAACCTAGAAATTCGAACATGGCGGTTTTACAACGTCGATGGAGTTAGATAGAATTTATTTTTATTCAATAGTAATCCTGCGGTTGTCTTAGCTCTCGTTTCTACAGTAATACAGTTAAAATTACTGCTTCAGGATCTTATTAGATGCCGAATTAAATTAATGGGAAGGTCGGAAAACAGCCACAGCAAACGGTAGCGATTAGCAGCCCTATTTGTTTGCTTAGAATTTGCAAATCGGCAGTATAGAGCTTATCCCTACTTCGCGGTGTCGCATTCAATTTTCTATAACCCAGAAATTCGAACATGGCGGTTTTACAACGTCGATGGAGTTAGATAGAATTTATTTTTATTCAATAGTAATCCTGCGGTTGTCTTAGCCCTCGTTTCTACAGTAATACAGTTAAAATTACTGCTTCAGGATCTTATTAGATGCCGAATCAAATTAATGGGAAGGTCGGAAACAGCCACAGCAAACGGTGGCGATTAGCAGCCCTATTTGTTTGCTTCGAATTTGCAAATCGGCGATATAGAGCTTCTCTCTACTTCGCAGTGTCGCATTCAATTTTCTACAACCCAGAAATTCAAACATGCCGGTTGTACAACGTCGATGGAGTTAGATAAAATTTGTTTTTCTTCAAACGGCAGTAAAATATGGCAGTATACTGCTGGGTTGATGATGCTAAACTGTCACTTTATTGCCAAGCGGCAGATAATATTATCTGCCGCTGACGAAAGGCAGATAAAGTTATTATCTGCCGCTGACCACCTTATCTGCCGCTCGTCAGCGGTAGATAAAGTAATTTTCTTCGAATTTTGTTCACAAAGTTGTAAATAATTTGTTATAAAAACGTTTGAAGAAGAAACACTATATGTTATTCGGAGCAAAAGTATCTTTATGTGGCTTTTGCTCCTAATGACATAATATACTATTTTATTCAATAGTAATCCTGCGGTTGTCATAACTCTCGTTTATACAGTAATATAGTTAAAATTACTGCTTCAGGATCTTATTAGATGCTGAATTAAATTAATGGGAAGGGCGGAAAACAGCCACAGCAAACGGTGGCGATTAGCAGTCCTATTTGTTTGCTTCGAATTTGCAAATCGGCAATATAGAGCTTCTCCCTTTTTCGCGGTGTCACATTCAATTTTCTACAACCCAGAAATTCGAACATGGCGGTTGTACAACGTCGATGGAGTTAGATAGAATTTATTTTTATTCAATATTAATCCTGCGGTTGTCTTAGCTCTCGTTTCTACAGTAATACAGTTAAAATTACTGCTTCAGGATCTTATTAGATGCCGAATTAAATTAATGGGAAGGTCGGAAAACAGCCACAGCAAACGGTAGCGATTAGCAGCCCTATTTGTTTGCTTAGAATTTGCAAATCGGCAGTATAGAGCTTATCCCTACTTCGCGGTGTCGCATTCAATTTTCTATAACCCAGAAATTCGAACATGGCGGTTTTACAACGTCGATGGAGTTAGATAGAATTTATTTTTATTCAATAGTAATCCTGCGGTTGTCTTAGCTCTCGTTTCTACAGTAATACAGTTAAAATTACTGCTTCAGGATCTTATTAGATGCCGAATTAAATTAATGGGAAGGTCGGAAAACAGCCACAGCAAACGGTAGCGATTAGCAGCCCTATTTGTTTGCTTAGAATTTGCAAATCGGCAGTATAGAGCTTATCCCTACTTCGCGGTGTCGCATTCAATTTTCTATAACCCAGAAATTCGAACATGGCGGTTTTACAACGTCGATGGAGTTAGATAGAATTTATTTTTATTCAATAGTAATCCTGCGGTTGTCTTAGCTCTCGTTTCTACAGTAATACAGTTAAAATTACTGCTTCAGGATCTTATTAGATGCCGAATTAAATTAATGGGAAGGTCGGAAAACAGCCACAGCAAACGGTAGCGATTAGCAGCCCTATTTGTTTGCTTAGAATTTGCAAATCGGCAGTATAGAGCTTATCCCTACTTCGCGGTGTCGTATTCAATTTTCTATAACCCAGAAATTCGAACATGGCGGTTTTACAACGTCGATGGAGTTAGATAGAATTTATTTTTATTCAATAGTAATCCTGCGGTTGTCTTAGCTCTCGTTTCTACAGTAATACAGTTAAAATTACTGCTTCAGGATCTTATTAGATGCCGAATTAAATTAATGGGAAGGTCGGAAAACAGCCACAGCAAACGGTAGCGATTAGCAGCCCTATTTGTTTGCTTAGAATTTGCAAATCGGCAGTATAGAGCTTATCCCTACTTCGCGGTGTCGCATTCAATTTTCTATAACCCAGAAATTCGAACATGGCGGTTTTACAACGTCGATGGAGTTAGATAGAATTTATTTTTATTCAATATTAATCCTGCGGTTGTCTTAGCTCTCGTTTCTACAGTAATACAGTTAAAATTACTGCTTCAGGATCTTATTAGATGCCGAATTAAATTAATGGGAAGGTCGGAAAACAGCCACAGCAAACGGTAGCGATTAGCAGCCCTATTTGTTTGCTTAGAATTTGCAAATCGGCAGTATAGAGCTTATCCCTACTTCGCGGTGTCGCATTCAATTTTCTATAACCCAGAAATTCGAACATGGCGGTTTTACAACGTCGATGGAGTTAGATAGAATTTATGTTTATTCAATAGTAATCCTGCGGTTGTCTTAGCTCTCGTTTCTACAGTAATACAGTTAAAATTACTGCTTCAGGATCTTATTAGATGCCGTATTAAATTAATGCGAAGATCGGAAAGCAGCCACAGCAAACGGTAGCGATTAGCAGCTATATTTTTCGGCTTCGAATTTGCAAATCGGCATTATAGAGCTTCTCCCTTCTTCGCGGTTTCACATTCAATTTTCTACAACCCATAAATTCGAACATGGCGGTTTTACAACGTCGATGGAGTTAGATAAAATTTATTTTTATTCAATATTAATCCTGGGAGTGTCATAGCTTGCGTTTCTACAGTAATATAGTTAAAATTACTGCTTCATGATCTTATTAGATGCCGTATTAAATTAATGCGAAGCTCGGAAAGCAGCCACATTAAACGGTGGCGATTAGAAGCCCTATTTGTTTGCTTCGAATGTGCAAATCGGCAATATAGAGCTTCTCCCTACTTCGCGGTATCGCATTCAAGTTTCTACAACCCAGAAATTCGTACATGGCGGTTGTACAACGTCGATGGAGTTAGATAAAATTTATTTTTCGAAAACTGTCATCAAATGTTGACATTTTCGTTAAATTCTCAGTAAGCAAAGTGATTCTTTTTTGTCACTTAACAGCGAAATACTTTTATGTTCTAGAACGCAAAACTCTTTTGCGTTCTAGAACATAAAAGTAATGTCAAAAAATTTGTAATTTTTTAGGAACTTATTTGTGATTTTATTAATTAAGTAACCCACATTAGTTTTATATTAAGTAATTTAAAATTTCAATAGATACTAATAACTATTATAAACATGACTAATTTATGTTGTACTACATGTAAATTGAAGGTGCCGATATTGCAGTGAGTTAAATTTATACATCACTTTGACGTTTGTTAAACAATTGAGCAGGCCGTGGTTCAAAAATTAATTGTTTATGAAATATAAAATTGTCAATAAACGTTGACAGTTACCTTATTTAATTTTTTGTATTCTCATACTACTTAGTTTTATTGCAGTTTTCGAAAAATCATTGTTTGCATCTCCAATGCGAAATGCTTTTGCGTTCTCGAACGCAAAAGTAGCATTTCGCATTCTAGATACAAAAATAGCCATTTTATTCAATAGTAATCCTGCGGGTGTTATAGCTTTCGTTTCTACAGTAATATAGTTAAAATTACTGTTTCAGGATCCCGGGTCCCGTGAACCAAAGAAACATGTTTTTGTTCATTGGTCTGTCTGGCTGTCTGTCTGTCTGTGTGTCTGTCTGTGTCTGTCTGTGAACAGAATATCTCAAAACGAAAAAAGGTATGGCGTTGAAACTTCATATATGAGTTTCGTGTACTATCTAGATGCGACAGCAAGCTTTTGAAGAAAATCGCATAACCGGAAGTATGGTGTTTACTTTTGTAATTTTTCAGTTTTTTTTCGATTTATTCAAAAACGGCTCTAACTATTTTTTGCAAACTTTACATTTTTATTACATTTTTAATATGTATTGATGTGAGATAGGTGGTTTTCAAGTTGAATATCTCTAAAATGGGTTTCTTTTGTTTTTTTTTCATTTTTTATAATTTAATTTTTGAAACATTTTGACAAATGCTTACAAGTTCAAAATCTAATTATTGACTATAAGATCACTGTAAAAGGAAGTTGTGTGCGTTTCACACCAGATTTTTACTTCCTTTTACAATAAAGGAAGTATTGGATTCACCCCAAAAATTCGAAATTGAATTTTCAACAGATCTTCACGTTTTAGAGTCCCCTGAACCCAAAAAACATATTTTTTTATTGGTCTGTCTGTGCGTGTGCCTGTCTGTGTGTCTGTGAACAAAATATCTCAATAACGAAAAGAGGTATGGCGTTGAAACTTCATATATAAGTTTTGTGTACTATGTAGATGCGACAGCAAGCTTTTGAAGGAGATCGCGTAACCGGAAGTAGGTGTTTACTCTTGTGATTATTAAAAATTTTTCGATTTTTTCAAAAACGGCTCCAACGAATTTTTTCAAACTTTACATTTTTATTACATTTTTAATGTGTATTGATGTGAGATAAGTGATTTTCCAGTTGAATACTTCCAAAATGGGTTTCTTTTGTACGGTTTTTGTAGAATTTGCAATTTTTGAAAATTTTTAACAAATGCTGAAAAATTAAAAATCAAATTTTTGCCTAATTATAAGATCACTGTAACAGGAATTTGTGTAAGTGTATCACACCAGATTTTTTTGTATGTATCCAGTTTCAGCAATTGTGTAGGTAATTAGAAACATTTTTAATTATTTACGTGGAAGGTCTTGCAATACTTAAACATTTCTCTACATGTACTATCATATACCGGGTGCTGACTTGCGCGACGCACCATAGGAATTTGCATAGGAAATTCTTTATGTTCAATTATTTGCTCCCCTAATTATTTTAGAGTTAAAGTGTAAATACATTTTTTGTAGAGAAAAAAATACTGCATCTATTCATACTGTTGCTAACAATTTTTCAATTGCCGTAACCGAAGGAAAGCAAAAAACAAACTAGCATTTTCACAAAAATCAGTGATGCCATGGAATTATTGAAACAAGCCAATTCCAACGCAAATGCGTGCGGCGCGGAGCGACAATATGTGCCGTTTGTTTGTTTGTCATTGATGTTTGACGTTTATAATAATTCATTATTAATTATGTTTTGCTTAATGTCTCTAAGGTACCTAAACCTTGTCCATAACAAAAATGGTTTTACGAGTATGTTGGACGTTCGTTAAGTAAGCTCCTTGTTTATTGTAAAATATCCGTATCGGCAAATTCCAAACAGTACAACCAGTAATAGACTGATTCATTTTAAGTTTAAGACTACAGGCAGGTTATTAAATAATTGTAGGTGCAATAATGAGGTTCAGAACAGAACACCAAAACGAGAAAAACGACATTACGTTCAATCTTTTGACGGCAGTGACTGGATGATCGCCCCCCACGCACTTGCGTTGGCATTGGCTTGTTTCAATAATTCCATGGCATCACTGATTTTTGTAAAAATGCTAGTTTGATTTTTTGCATTCATTCGGTTCTGGAAAATGAAAAATTGTTAGCAACAGTATGATTGGATGCAGTATTTTTTTCTCTACAAAAAATGTATTTACACTTTAGCTCTAAAATAATTAGGGGAGCAAATAATTGAACATAAAGAATTTACTATGCAAATTCCTATGGTGCGTCGCGCAAGTCAGCACCCGGTATAGGATTTTATAATTTCGGTCAATTGCGTTTCGGTAAACTTTCCGCCGGTAAAGTGTTTTCGGTAAACTTTCCGGGGCCCGTTTTTTATCGTCTTCTTTATAACTCCCTTAAGACATAATTTCGAACCTATGTTGGTAGAAACGTTTTTGTTTATTTTAACCTAAAGCGCACGTTCCCAGAATAGTGCCATGCAATGTCGAAACACCCTGTATACTTAATCTTTTAAATGTTTACATATCACTTGCTTTTTTCTCTGCAATCGTGAAAAATCATTTTGATTTTTTTGTAGAATACGAGAGATTTTCTAGCTAAAACTTGTTAGATTTATCTAGCTGCGTAGTACTATTGTGTAGTATAATATTGTTACAAATTTTTGCTTGTAATTGTAGCAGACATTATTATAAGGAAAAACATTGGGAGCATGTACTTCTGAAAATAAAATAGTCATTTAAGTAACATACTGCTTGCGTATACAAGTAATCGTACAAAAATGTTGGATATGTATGTATTAAAAGGAGCGTACTGACTTTGTTACGCTTCGTTTGTGTATCTACTATTTTCGATGTCTACGGCTCCGATTTTGTATTTTCGTGATAATAACAATCTTTGAATTTTTATAAAAATATAGATTATGGAATGGAGTAATGAAAGAGCCCTGCGATTAATTGATGAGTATGAGAAGCATTTCCTATTTTATGGACGCCAAACATTCTCAGAATTTTTCAAAAAAACAAATTATGCGGTTTCTACAAATTTTCAATCCAGTAACAAAGAAGCTTGTATACGACTATGTAATCCACCATTGCGTAACCTTTTCTTCTTTTGCTTAAGTATCTTATGCATTAATAT
The DNA here is from genome assembly GCA_940337035.1 of Agriotes lineatus. Taxonomy (NCBI): domain Eukaryota; kingdom Metazoa; phylum Arthropoda; class Insecta; order Coleoptera; family Elateridae; genus Agriotes; species Agriotes lineatus. Next base: position 129,766 of record CALNHX010002698.1, read on the forward strand.
GTAGAAAGCACTTGCTAATATAATTTCTTTCTTTCTTTCTTGACATCTTTAGCACATGCACCAGAAAACTGAACGAACAGCCAGAGTACACATTTACGAGCACAAGAACTGCTTTAAATGAGAGCAAGAACAAATAACTCATACGAATGATGTTGCGCGCACAGCATCTCTGCGCGTAAATTTGCTCAAGTCAGTACGCGTCTTTAGACTCAGATGCCGAATACACTCATTTGCCGAAATGAAATGCTCAGTCCGGGAACTGCGTAAAACCTAAATTAGCCCAATTGCCGAATTGCTCAAATTCATTGCGGCAATTGAGCAAATATGGCATCTGAGTGTAGCATATATGCGTGAACTCTTTTATTAACAAAAAACGCCAATTTGCTTATACTTATTTTAACGCATCATTTGGAACTATCTGAAATGGATTTTACTATGGAATAAAAATCCACTAAAATAAAAAATCATAGTAATAAGCTTGAGATTGGAAGGAGGACCATTTAACCTTTGTTGTATATTTATATATCATTAATTTATCTTCTAATTTATTCTAACAGCATGAGGAAGTCTAGGCGATCTAACTCGCCAATTTTTAATTCTGTAGTGTAGGGAAACACGACAAACCAAATATAAAAATAAGCCACAAAGAAACTTTAGAAAATATCTAACTGCAAGGATTTCATTCCGAAAAAAGCTTCGCAGTTTCTTTAAAAGTCTGTATTCGATGCTGTACTTTATTAAAAACAAATAACACAAATTCAACACTTTTAATTGTCTTCTAATGTGTTTTTTTAAATTTTGCAGGCCGGTAGAAAGAAGGGAGAAACGCAATTTCACTAATTAGGGTGGCCAAAATCAGTCGCGGTTTAACCAAAAGTGGCTCTATTTATTTTTTAAAACACGCTGTATAATTACATCACATTTGTGATTAATAGCATACCTTTGTTGACCTATTTAAAAAACATCAAATTCGAAAATAATAAAATAACTAACATAAAGCAAAGCAGTAATGGTATTCCAATTAAACAAAATATTACTAGGGATAAAACAAGATGCATAATAATATAGGTATTGCTTTAATGCAACAATGTTTTTAGTTTGAGTTCAGATCAAGATAAAAGAAACATTATTTTTCAGTATCTAAAATACACGAAGAACGCTTAAGATTGGCAATGCACATATTTATAAGTTAATACACCTATGTACAACCTTTGTTACAGTATTCATTAGATTGCTGTGATTCACAGCAATTTAATAATAGTATATTATACTTGTTTAATAAGGGGGCCTATTGTAGCACGAGTGGTTTTGGGGCACGACGAGCGCAGTGAGGAGTGTTCCAATGGAACCAGTGCTGCAATTTCTCTTATTAAACGAGTATAATATACTGTTTTATCTACTATTATGCATAAAAATAATCAAAAACTGTCACAATAAATGACTAAATGTGACAATCTGTTAGTTGTCGGAAACAAGGTATGCTGTGTCAACGTTGTTTATATGAAAATAATTCAAAAGCAGTCCTATAATGTACAGCTATATTATGACATCATATTAAATAAATAATATTACAAAATATAATCCTCTTTTCCTAATTTACTTTTTGTAGTCCAGTCACTAGAAACAACAAAACGTGTTTTAGAAACATTAAATCCCGGAGTTTTGATTATTAATTGAAAATTATGTGTCAGTTATTTCTCCACTATCACACGATTTTGGGGCTATGTAGACTTGTCCTACGTCATTTCTAACGACCAAATTCTTGCAACCCTCCCCCCATTCTATTACTGAACATATGACGCCTCGAAATTGGTTCGAATAGAATCCCTATCGTCTATAAACATGAATATCACTCCGGCTTACGCATGCGTATTAGGATTAGAAATGGGGTCCGACAGTACTACCTGGCACCCAATTCTTGTTATAGTGTGGAAATAACTCACAAACAATAATTAGTCATAATAACACTAATATTTTTAATTAATAATGATGGAAAAATCTGTGCAAAACTGTTTTTTCGCCTTGCCCTTCGCTTTGCGCTGCTGTAGCTGAAAATCTCAAAATATTTTAAACAAAAGTTGTTAGAAATGACGTCCTTGATAAGAATAACACGAACGTAGATAAACCGGGAAAGCCGGTTTTGCCCGCAAAAATTGTAAATGTTGGCATTTTCATTAGGGCACCGAGTTTTAAAACATTCAAAAGTTAGAACTCCGGGATTTAATGTTTCTAAAAATTACCTAATGACTGGACTATCTTAAGACTTTGTATAAATACTTTTATCTACGACCACTACTAAAAGTAGGCCTTTTAGCGCTAGCTTGTTTCACTAAAAGTGACGTTTTATAGTTTACCGTGGTTAAAGAAATCAGCTGTTTACTTTTAGCTCTAGTGCTAAAAGTGAAGTGAGGTTATAAAACTACAATTTCGAACTGGAAGTGAAGTTGTAAAGTTATTCTAGTTGCTTCTTGAGTTACAGGTAAAGTGTTTTTGAAATAATTAAAGCGTTATGTAATGAACACACTCAGATGTGGAGTATTAATAATTACATTTCGTAACGGACCTTGACAGCACTGGCTTCGTAAACATTCACCCGCGCATGGGCTACTATTTATTATGACTTAATTTAGAAGTATCGTAGATGCAAACATTTGTTAAATCGATATTAATGGATTAATAACGGTAAAATTAAGGTCGTAGATAAAATATTGTATGCAACCCGTGCTAAAAGTATTGGATTCACCCCAAAAATTCGAAATTGAATTTTCAACAGATCTTCACGTTTTAGAGTCCCCTGAACCCAAAAAACATATTTTTTTATTGGTCTGTCTGTGCGTGTGCCTGTCTGTGTGTCTGTGAACAAAATATCTCAATAACGAAAAGAGGTATGGCGTTGAAACTTCATATATAAGTTTTGTGTACTATGTAGATGCGACAGCAAGCTTTTGAAGGAGATCGCGTAACCGGAAGTAGGTGTTTACTCTTGTGATTATTAAAAATTTTTCGATTTTTTCAAAAACGGCTCCAACGAATTTTTTCAAACTTTACATTTTTATTACATTTTTAATGTGTATTGATGTGAGATAAGTGATTTTCCAGTTGAATACTTCCAAAATGGGTTTCTTTTGTACGGTTTTTGTAGAATTTGCAATTTTTGAAAATTTTTAACAAATGCTGAAAAATTAAAAATCAAATTTTTGCCTAATTATAAGATCACTGTAACAGGAATTTGTGTAAGTGTATCACACCAGATTTTTTTGTATGTATCCAGTTTCAGCAATTGTGTAGGTAATTAGAAACATTTTTAATTATTTACGTGGAAGGTCTTGCAATACTTAAACATTTCTCTACATGTACTATCATATACCGGGTGCTGACTTGCGCGACGCACCATAGGAATTTGCATAGGAAATTCTTTATGTTCAATTATTTGCTCCCCTAATTATTTTAGAGTTAAAGTGTAAATACATTTTTTGTAGAGAAAAAAATACTGCATCTATTCATACTGTTGCTAACAATTTTTCAATTGCCGTAACCGAAGGAAAGCAAAAAACAAACTAGCATTTTCACAAAAATCAGTGATGCCATGGAATTATTGAAACAAGCCAATTCCAACGCAAATGCGTGCGGCGCGGAGCGACAATATGTGCCGTTTGTTTGTTTGTCATTGATGTTTGACGTTTATAATAATTCATTATTAATTATGTTTTGCTTAATGTCTCTAAGGTACCTAAACCTTGTCCATAACAAAAATGGTTTTACGAGTATGTTGGACGTTCGTTAAGTAAGCTCCTTGTTTATTGTAAAATATCCGTATCGGCAAATTCCAAACAGTACAACCAGTAATAGACTGATTCATTTTAAGTTTAAGACTACAGGCAGGTTATTAAATAATTGTAGGTGCAATAATGAGGTTCAGAACTTACACCAAAACGATAAAAACGACAATACGTTCAATCTTTTGACGGCAGTGACTGGATGATCGCCCCGCACGCACTTGCGTTGGCATTGGCTTGTTTCAATAATTCCATGGCATCACTGATTTTTGTGAAAATGCTAGTTTGTTTTTTGCTTTCCTTCGGTTACGGCAATTGAAAAATTGTTAGCAACAGTATGAATCGATGCAGTATTTTTTTCTCTACAAAAAATGTATTTACACTTTAACTCTAAAATAATTAGGGGAGCAAATAATTGAACATAAAGAATTTCCTATGCAAATTCCTATGGTGCGTCGCGCAAGTCAGCACCCGGTATAATGCAACTAGTGGGTTCTTGATTATCAAATAATCATTTCTGTTTACACTAGATATATTGTTCGGCCATCACGAGAGTCCGAAGGATGAGCATGATCGCCTAAAACAATATATTCGTCTAGATTATATCACGAGTCAATAAACAATGTTTGAACAGTTTATTTATAAATATTAAAAGTACAGTTAATGTGGTTGTTATGACAATTATTGCACTGTCAGCAGATAACGTGATGTTTGTGAAAGCAATTGACTATCACTTATTAGTCAGAAAGGGATGTGATTATCACAGTTGCTATGTACATTATCAAAAGTTATTACATGCGTAACTATACATTTTACCGTTTTTCATTGGTTGATGTTACAGGGAGCAGGTTATACAACAAAATAAAAATTACGGTTATGTTCATGGGCAACTTAACAACAAAAATTCAACGCCAACCAGGGAGTTATGTTTAGTTTTAGACAGGGCCTGTTGAATTGTGTAACAAACGTCACTTTCACTTTATAAAGTGACGTTTGTCATACACTTCATCAGACCGTGGTTTTAGAATTTAGAAATAAGTTACAACAATGTATCGACGTTAATGGTAGTCACTTAACTGACATTATTTTTAAGCATAAATTGTTGTTTTCTTAAAACTTTGTTTTATTTTATCGAGCCTTAACTTTATAAGCAGCCTATAAAAATAGGTCATACGTATTGCTGGACCCTGTACTTGTGTGTTTAATTTGAGGGAATTTTGTTGCCAAAAAGGAAATTTTTAAGTTTGTTGGTGAGAATTTTATAGTGGCAGACCTGGCAACACTGCAGCCGTGCGATTAGTTATTGTTTTATGGCCGTGCGCTCCACAGACAAGAACTCTTGCAACACCACCCATAAACATGGTGTTGGCTCTTGCGCCACAAAACAGTCTTGCGCCTTGTGGAAATGCGCACGTGGGAACGTTGTTCAAAACATAAAAACTAAATACTTGCTGATATTAGATGATAATTAAATAAATATTTTAATCAATTGGTGTTGCTTAAGAACTATAGCAATGCCGCAGGAAATGCAAGTGTTACGATGTTACAGCTGTGAAGCTTTTCAGGTAACATGCATACATTTGTGAGGTTATGTATAATTTAAATTTGAATTACACTTCCGCAGGTACACATAGTGAAAAAAGTTCCAAAATGGGAATGCAAGGTTTGTGGCGAAAAGCAGTCGGTCAAAAAGGTATATGTCCTAAGGCAATTTTCAGTTACATATATCAAAAGAACATTATTTTCCTGGTAAAGATTTTGTCCAAAAGATTGAAACTTACCTATAAGCAAAAAATCTTGAGTTCAAATTGTACCTGCAAAATAATGACCGAGATGTATTCGATCCGACTATTTCCCAAATAGGATGACATGGAAAATAATACCAGGAAATGTATTTGTTCGCTATTGTTAGCTAACCGACGGTGATAATTATCCACAATAATTTTGAGAAATAATCCGAAAGTGTGTTGCCTTGAAATAACCCGAGGCGCAGCCAAGGGTTATTTCTTAGAGGCAACGCGCTTTATTAATAAAGAGCAGCCAGTTTTCTGTCAATTAATTTGATACTTCATTATTTATTTGTCATAGGATACTACTGAATTTTAATTTGGTAGTTTTCTTGCCGTTGAAAATCGCTCTAGGGTTGTTTTTACTGCACATTTGATATAATTTGTCAAACTGACAAACGTGATCAAAATTAATCAAATAGGATCGGTCTATAATATACAGAGTGGCTAGGAAAACCCGAGCCACTTTTCCAACTATTAACACCAGCTGTCGCTGTTTTTTACGATGTTTAGATATTTAAATTAAAATTAGCTACGCTGCTTTCTACTGTCAATTTCAAAATTAAATTCTGCTGTCAAACTGACAGCAAAGCAGATATGAATACAAATCTCCAACAATGTATTGCTATTGTGAAATGGTTTTATCAAACGCAAATAGGTCATTCTACCAGAGTGGCGGTACAAATAGTGCAACATAGTTGGCATCAAACTTATGTGAATCGACCAGCTTGTAGTAGCATAATTACAGTTGTTGCTACATATGAACTAATTTCAGTAGTCCACTTGGATTTTGCATTGCTGTCAGTATGTTAATTTAATTTTTTTTACAAAAGCGCCACCTCCTGACCGCCACAAGAAAAGTGGCCGGGGTTTTCCTAGCCGCTCTGTATGTAAGAACTTATCACTTAAATAATCGCAAGGTACATTTTCTTTTTTTGCAACTTTAATTCTTAACTTGATTGGTCAAAATTAAAAATTTGATATCAAATGATTGGTGTATTTGATATGAGGGCAATAGCCAAGGGTAATAGAGGCATTTCTATATTTGATGGCAAAAATAGAACGCAGTTGAATGTCACAAAACCGACATGTCAGTGTCAACAAGTGTCAATTTTCTCATAAAGGTTGAGAGTGGCATTATTTTTATATAATTAACGAATGTATTTAGAAAAAGAATAAGTATTGAAAAGTTGGTTTGTGACATTCAACTGTGTTCAATTTTCGCCATCAAATATGAAAATGCCTCGATTACCCTTGGCTATTTTCCTCATATCAAATACACCAATAATGTGATATCAAATTTTTAAATTTCGATCAATCAAGTTAAGAATTAAAGTTGCAAAAAAAGAAAATGTACCTTGGGATTATTTTCTTCATTAAATATGAAAATGCCGCTACCACAAGTAGTGTTGACAATTATTTTGTCGTTTTCATGTAAATTATTGCGACAAAAAATCATATCAAATTAGTCACGAGCTGAAGATGAGTGACATATAAATGTGATTCTGTTGAGTGAAATTTGCAATAACTTCTATGCCAATGACATAATAAATACTTACTTAATCCATAAGCCTTTCTACCGAGTGTAAGGCTGGGCATAATAAATAATTAAAGTATATAGCCAGTGAGTGGTGTTTGGGACGATTATTTAACAATATTAGTACATAATAATTAAATTTATTCATCGAACAATTCATATAATTATTTATTCTCAATTAAATCAGTGTAATACCAGCGTACATAAATCAAACAAGTAGAGACACTCACTGTTGGTTCCTTTGATGGCAAAATTCCGATTTGGATGACCTTGAACGGCTCCTGGGGGGGGTACTTTCCGATAGTACTAACAGATGGCGCCACTACTTGAACACAACGTGATTGGTAGCAGTGCCAGTAACTGGCTCTGATTGGTCGAACTTTGTGCTGCCATCTGATAGTCAAGCTTAGAAATACCCCCCGAGTTACTGTCCCAGGCACTCTAGACAGGTTTCAAGGCTTGAATCTAGTTTAGCGACCAAATCCAATCAACATGTGCTATACACCATTCGACGCGTCTCTTCGAGCTGAACAATATTGCTGCTGGGGACATTCGGGGCAGACCAATGGTTACTGAGATATAACACTATAAAGTTTTTTTTTATAAATTTTTTCTTCGTGGAAAACACTGCAGTCTTTGGCGGGGCGCCGCGCAGCACTTCGCGCAGTGTAACTTACCGAAGGCTAATAACAAGTCACACTGCGTGCCACCTAACCTAACCTTACCTAACATAACTTAACCTAACCTAATGTAGTTTAGCGACCACCTCCGATCGACATGTGCTATACACCATTCAACACGTCTCGTCGAGCTGAACAATATTGCTGCTGGGGACATTCGGGGCAGACCAACGGTTACTGAGATACAGCACAGTAAAGATTAAAATGTCCCACACTAAGTCTATGGCACGTTCGTTTTATGTCTTTATGTTAAATCATGTGGGTTGGGTTGAGTCGGGCTAGTTTGGGTTGGGTTGGGTGAGGTTAGGTTAGGTTAGGTTAGGTTACGTTAGGTTAGGTTATGTTAGGTTAGGTTATGTTAGGTTAGTTTAGGTAAGGTTATGTTAGGTTAGGGTAGGTTAGGTAAAGTTACGTTAGGTTAGGTTAGGTTAGGTTAGGTTAGGTTAAGTAAGGTAAGGTAAGGTTAGGTTAGGTAAGGTTAAGTTAGGTGGCGCGCAGTGTGACTTGTTATTAGCCTTCGGTGAGGTACGCTGCGCGGCGCCCCGCCGAAGGCCCCAGAGTGTTTTCCACGAAGAAGAAATTTATAAAAAAAAATTTTATAGTGCTGTATCTGCTCCGAATGTCCCCAGCAGCAATATTGTTCAGGTGGACGAGACGCGTCGAATGTTGTGTAGCACATGTCGATCGGTGTTGGTCGCTAAACTAGATTCTTACCGGTTTCAACATTTGGCATGAGTGTCTCTACTTGTTTGATGTATGTACGCTGGTAATACTTCCACAATCCAACATTTAAGCAACCTAGTGACATCACTACGCACAGAATATCGTTGCTAAGCGTTATTAGGATATTACGCAACAAAGCTACTTAGTTTTTTTAATATTTCAGATCACGGCCTGCTGAATTATGTGACAAATGTCACTTTATACGGCCTGGGCATTTTTTTGAAATCCATTGTTTTCATTTCTGAGAAAACGCCAATTTTGGCCGTTTGGCGTCACATACCCACAATGACATTTAAATGACAACGGCTGTCAAGTCTAATTCGTGTTTAGAAATGATTTTTTAAATGCAGTATCAGTCGGATAGGGACCTATTGTTTTGAATGTAATATAAATCTGAATGGTGTAATCTATTATTTAGTGTTCTGTAAGTAGGTACCTTAGAGACCTATAGTTTTAATATTTTTCTTGAGAGAGGTGTGGAACTCCAAGAATTCGTAGTTGAAGACGGATTCATATTTTCAGGCAGGTATTTTTTGGATAGCTCATACATTTGCTCCAAAATATCACATGATATGCAGGTAATCGTATTTCTTACAAATTTGGAAGATGTTCTAGGTGGTAATAGTAATGAAGTATTTTATTCTGTGTGTTATTGCAAGGTTGTAAGTTTATGTGTAACCTATTATAAAAAAATTCAAATTAAACAGTTAAAAGTTATTTGTTTTATTAGATATATATCTGTAAATGTAGTAATTAAAAATGTACTAAAGGAAGTGCAATGTGATTTCATAGTCTTCGCTCAGAAGAAGTTACTCGGAAACACATTTCTTGAAAGCTACAACTAACAATTCTTTCCCGTTGTTTATGGATACCTATTTAAATAAAAATAGAAAATAGAAATGGCTAAAAAGGTACGTTGTTTGAAGCACAGTTTGATAATTTAAATTTAGCTTTCTGACCGTTTATTTCGTAAAACTTAGTTGGAGGTAAATTAATGATAAGATCTTCCCCAATTGGTATATTTGTAGGTTGTAGAACCGCTTTTTATTTTAACAATACCAAACGAAATCAAAAGCAATAATAACGAATAAATTAATCAACAAATTATATGTGAACGTAAATAATGTAAATGAGAAAATACACGAAAAAACTAGCAGGAAACTGATAAAAAAACACAACAGAAAATCAAAGTAAAAAATACACGGGAGGGTTATATTATTGTTGTAAAATTTTAAGAAACGTCATAAAATTTAATCAAATATTTGTATTGTAGTCAACGCAGTAACTGATGTTACATTGCAAATTTGAAATTCCCGCTCGTGGGTATACAGCGCTCTGCGGAGAATCGCGAAACTTCACATATGCCCAGGCCGCAAACAGTGACGTTTGTCAAAAACAATTTAGCAGGTCGTGTTTCAGATATTCAGATATATACTGTTCCTATTGGTTGACAGAATCAAACTTCTGCAATATAATTGCTTTATAATGGGTGTCCCAACAAGAGCGCAAAATTTAAATTTCATGTTATTTTCTTTTAATCAAGTATGTTGTGATCAAAATTTCATAAGTGTCAAGTTGACACAACCCGATTATCATAAATGGAGCTTTACATGAATGCGCATTTTAATTATTAAAACTTATTTTAAGAATGGGGAAAGTTTTGCAGAAACAATTCACAGATTACGTGCAGTTTTTGGTAGAAAAAATACACCAAATCGTTCGACATTTCATCAATTGATCGAAAAAATTGAGGAAACTGGTTCATTTGCCAATAGAAAAACGCTGATTCATCGTCAATCACGACGGTCTATCGAAAATATTGCCGCAGTGACTGAAAGTGTTGCTGAGAATCCAAAAACACTGATCACAACAGTTGGCAATTGCAGGAACCACTTTTCAGCAGATTTTGAAAAAAGACCTTTAACTCCATCCTTATAGGGTTCAGTTAACTCAAGAATTGAAGCCAGCAGATCGTGCGCAGCATCGTGCATTTGTCAACTGGATATTGCAAAATCAAGAAGTAGACTTTAGTTTTCGAAGAAAATCCTGGGCTAAAATACAGTGTTATAAACCACTTCTGCCTAATACGCAGGAGCTATCATTTTAGGTTAGCTGCAGTTTAAGATTTGTGTGTACTTAGTACTCACCTATATTACTAGCTCCAGGAATGGTAGTTCAAATTGCTGCTGCTGCTGTTACAAAGACAACTGCACGAACAATTTCAAGGTGTTTTAGAGTGGTCCACGATACTGCATTTTTCCCAAATCCTGTTTAGCGATGAGGCACACTTTCATTTGGGTGTATATGTGAACACTCAAGTGTCGAATTTGAGCTGCTGAGAATCGTCGGCTAGTTCATGTTCAGAAATGCGCCCACAAAAAGTCGCTGTGCGAAAATGTTGTAAAAAATTTCATGAAAAGAGGCGGCCATTTGTTAGATACTGTTTCACACATAATCGGAGTTTATGTACTTTAAGTTGCATTCAAAATAACATTTTTCAAAAAAAATAGTTTTTTATTAAAACATTAACAGCCAGTCTTATAAAGGCTACTAATCTGACGTTAACTTTAATTCGCTGTTAAAATAAACAAAAGCGCATCAAAATTTGTTTACTAATGAATGAAATGGCATAAGCACTAACGTTTTGATGCGTTTTTATTTGTTTTAACAGCGAATTAAAGTTAACGTTAGATTAGTGGTCTTTATAAGACCGGCCGTAACTGTTGCGCTCTTGTTGGGTCTATAGCTGGGCATAGCCACACTTTCAAAATCTCCACGAAAAACTACATTCATGGCGGTTTTGAATGTGTGTCTATGCCCAGCTATTACATTCTAGTGTTAAATAGTCTGTTGTAATCATAAAATTCTAATAATTCAATAGGGCTTTGAATGTATGATCATACCCATTTACAGTGTCCAAATACTTTAATTGTGTCTCTTAATTAGCAAACACATCTTAAAATATAAATATATTAAACAAGACAAGCTAGAAAGATTTTGTAATATTTTTTATTATAAATCCAGTTTCTAGAGTTTCAATCTATACATTTTAAGTGATGACCAGTAGGAGATCTACCAAATTAATTAGAATATTCACCACATCCCGCTTTGTTTGTCTGAAGGATCTGTATTAACAATAAAAGCACATGGCCTTGATATTCTTTTAATTAGTCGATCACACTAACAAACATGTCTCACATTCAGTTGATGCGGTACTATGTGCAATACTTTCTATATCGAGCGCAGTAATTGCACCATCAATTTGATAAAAGCTGCACGTTTTCGAGTGTTGTGGTTAAGATAGTGTACCGCTACCATCCTCCTCCTCAAATCGTGCAGACATCTAAAATCTTCCAAATTTACAATAGACTTTTTCAAAATTTGGAGTTTTCTTTCAAGCTCTATTTGAAATTCTCCAAAATTTACAGAAACAATCTAAGGTACCTTTACATAATTTACAGGTGATCTTAGAAGAAAAGTTGGTAGATGATGGCCATCCGTAGAGATAAAGGCTGGCTTTATAAACTATTCATTTTCACCTTGGAAACTTTGCAGCATTCATGCGGTCCAGTAGTTTGTGAATGACTGCATTTAAACTTCGTTATCACATAGCCGAACTACTAAAATCCACCACCACATTTTTGTGTTTGTTAACTTCTACAGTGGACCCATGCATTTATCAGAAAATTTTATTCTTGATAAAAGTCTCTGCATCTTTTAAAACTCGAAATGCACTTGCCAAAATTTAAATATTTCCTTTAGTATACGGGGGAGATTCGAAAATATGAAAATAGCTTGAGAATAAAGACCCTTATTTTTCAAATTAAACAAAAATGTTAATTTGGAAAAACTGCTTAGAATTAAAAGAAGGTTCCAAATATGAAGCCACAGCCTCCCACTCCGAAAAACAATTTTTAATTATATTTAATTAATTGAAATGGTGCAACCAAAATTACAATTGTTTTGAATCCTTATTGAAGCTCGGATTATTTGTTTTAACATTTGGAAAAACTCCAGTATAGCCCATTGGTACAGTTGCGGAATTATAAAGTGGGACAAGCCCTGTAGGGACATTCAATTATTCTGATAGTGTAAATTGGAAAACTGATTTGAGTGGTGAAGCGTAACCGTTGTAGACGGCCGCATCACACATCGCAACTTGAAAGTTAATTTACGAGTGTAAAGTGGTAATCGTTTAGTGAGAGAGTGAATAAACTGGGAGTTAATGACAGTAAGAACAAGCGTAGTGGAAATTAAGAACCCCAATTTACACGTAAGCGAAACTAAAAGCAAATTTAAAGTTTTGTTTTGCAAGGTGACGGGAAACGTAAGGCAGAAATTCGATCACGGAAGCCCAACAAGAGCCGCACGCACAGTGAAAATACTGGCACCGGATTTTAAAGTACATTTCTTGAAAGGCGTTCCACCTGGTTCTGATGGGACAGCCAGAGATTCTGGATGGGCAAATGGTTACATATTTCTCCCTGTTTTAAGACATTTTACCTTGCATGAACGACCTTCGCCCGAACATCCAAAATTATTCATATTGGATAACCACAAAAGCCATGTAAGTATTGCCCTTCTAAATTTCGCCAAAGAAGATGGAATAGTTTCACATTCCTACCGTACTACAGTCACAAACCACAACATTTGAATTTAACTGTATTTAGTTCACTGAAAGCACATTATAATAGGGCATGTAACGAATTTATGGGCAACTTTTCAAGAGTTTTCGGGAACATACTGCGAATTACTATATGTGAAGTAACAGAAAAGCCTTCCCCTTAGGTTTTACGATTTCAAATATAATAAAGGGTTTTGAAATAAGTGGCATAGAACTATAATATTTTTACTGAATAGGATTTTCTTTCATATGCCGGTGACAAACCGCTACCCGACTCCACTGAAACAGAATCAGATCCACAACCAGGACCATCTAATCCATTACGAAAGAGTGCTTTACGGGAGATATTACCAGTAAGAAACGAGTCGATGAATATAAGATCGCCTGAACCAAAAGCAGAACCAAAGTCAAAGCAAGGCACCAAAGGATGCAAAAAAGGTAAATCGGTAATTTTTACAGGAGCTCGAAAACTTAGCTGTACAAAGAGAGTCCAAAAAACTGAAAAAGTAAGATGCTAAAAAAAGTCAAACGACAAATCAAAATTCTAGCACCAAGTGACACTTCAGATGAGATGTATTTTTCAGACGAGAACGAAACACTTCTCAAAGAACGCACATTTGTTGTAGCAACAGTTCTCGGCAAAACAGCCTCGGCCAATCGAAATTATGTTGCTTAGGTTTGCAGTGTGGAACAGGTAATACAGCCTAATCCATGAAATGTACAAGAAGGTTTCAACTGTGTATTTAGATGGCTGTGAAGTCCAATTCTACAAAAGGGTAGTTTCAATTATTAAATTTAGCCTCTCCAATGTAGATGTGAGGCTTTGTCTCGTAAAACAAGGTTTTGGCGTCCTTCCACCACCATTGTCTGCTTCAATCGCTGGATATCATAAGATGATTTGGTTCACTGTGTATATAGCAAGTTATAGTATTCATTAGGTTGCAGGTGCCTAAATATGTATAATCTATATATATAAAAATCAACTGCCATGTGTTAGTAACGCAAAAACTCGAGAACGACTTGACCGATTTGGATGATTTTTTTTGTTTTGTTTGTTCTACTCCCGAGGTGGTTTAGCAAAAAACAAAATTCGGAAAAATCCAAAGGGAAAGCCGGGAAATTGGAAAATATCGAAAGTGTGTCTTTCTATTTGCAGTCATTGCTTAATGGTTTGAAGGGTTTTCCCCATCATGTCATAATCCGCATCAGGTAACCGAAGGCGGAAGAGATAAGACACTAATAGCAATTTATGAGCAGGGGGTAATTCCAAATGCCTTACATAGGTCGTCGCAGTCAGTCAGTCAGTCAGACATTCAAATTTGGTTTGTGTACAAGTGATTGTGAAAACAATTCCGTGTCGTTTTATAGTGTCCGTTACAATGCCAAAGGCTAACATGGGTCGTCGCAGTCAGTCAGCTGCGCAGGTATATACTTTATGTGCGAACCGCAATGAGGTTTTTTGGGACATTGATTGCGAAAATGGCATTTATTTTTAAGTCCAAGACGATGGACATGACAAAATTAAAACTCTATAGTGGTGAAACGGGGTTTCAGAGACAAATTATTTTTGGGCAAAACAACGTTTGTCGGGCCAGCTAGTATTTCATAAAGTAAGCTATGTTCATTAAAAAATAATACTACGGTTAAGTGGAAGAACAGAGCCATTACTACGAAATGTCATCTGAACTTTGCCATTTGCATATTGAATACTATTAATTTCATTTGCTTTTTCTTTTGTGAATGCAATAAAGACCACTTGAAACGATAAAGAAGCTGACCTGCGGTTAATTAATTAAAATAATCAATGGTGGTGCTTGAATTGAAAGTGTGGTGACAGAGTTGCTCTGTAAAAACTTTATAATTCAAGGAAAGTAAAGAGAATTTAAAAGTATTGTGTTGAGAAAGGGATAAAGGAAGGTACAAAGATACACCGAGGATAATAACTGAGGAAGCAAACAAATTAAAAGTAAGAATAGTTAAGGTTTTCAATTTAAATACCTAATATAATAAAGTTTCAATAGAATCAGAAACACAGATAAAAGTCAAGGTCCGACGGGTCGACCAGCCTGTGGCTTTTTACGCAGTGTTGGTAGATAAAATAAAACTGATATAAAATACACATATTTTGTTTGCATTTTTAGTATACTTTAGAGGACAGGGCGGGCTTTAAATTAAATTGTGCAAAAATGGAAGAAAATGATGGAAACTTAACACTCACCGATATTATGAATAAATTAATAAAAATGGAGAATAAAATGGATGATACAAACTTTATTATCAGAGAACAAAGAGAAGAAACCAAAAAATTAAAAGAAACAATAATGCAACAGGAAATAAAAATACAGTGGCTAGAGAAAGAAACAAGGAAAAGGAATATAATGATGTTTGGTATACAAGAAGAGGAGAGAGAGACCGCAGAAAAATTAAGAGATGCGTTTATGGAAATAATAACAAAAATGGGAATAAGAATAGTGGAGAACGAAATAGATAATATAAAGAGGGTTGTAATTCAAAAACCAAGTGAAAATAGACCAGTGAGAGTAGAACTGACAACTAGAATTAAAAAGGTAGAAATAATTAGAAACGCAAAAAAACTTAAAGGAACAGAAATATGGATTAAAGAAGATCTAGATAAAAAACAAGGGAAACAAGGAAAAATCTAACACCATATATGATAGATGCCAGAAAGAAAGGAAACAGAGCATTTTTTGTGGACGATCAGTTAATTATTAACGGCGAGAAATGGAAGTACGAAGAATTGGCAGACACGGAAGAAGAGACAAAAGAAGAAGATAAGGCAAGGAAAAATGAGGAGGAGGCTCAAAAAAAAAGATCAAGATCTACAGATGAAGAGACAGAAAGATCCCCAAAAGAAACAGCTAACAAAGGAGCAATCCCAAAAAGAAACAGATACTGGACTCAAACTTTATTAGCTCCACAGACAAGTAAGTCGTCAGTAGATGAAGAAGCTTCAAAAATGAACCTAGAGAGGATTACAAACATAAAACGATACCAACAGCAACAACAGTCAAAAAACTAGCAAAAACAAGAAGCCGGACAGAAATACAGATAACGACACGCGAAGAAATAGGACAAAGAGAGAAAATAGAGGAGAGCTCCAAGAAAGATTCCCAAACAGGAAAAGAAAAAGAATACATGGAAAAGTTAATCATAGGGACATGGAATGCAACGTCACTTACAGGAAAAGAAATGGAATTAGCACAAAATACAAATACCAGGAAATTGAGTACAACAGAAATATTTAGCGTGGAAAAATTACAACAAACTAAAATCATCAAACCAGAAGAATCAATTATAAACAAACTAAAAAGCTTACAAATATACAAAAAATTGAAAGAAGAAAGACCTGTGACTCGGCAAACGAACATGGACTATGGAAAAAATACAATAAACAAACAACGCAATAAAAGCAAAAATCTGATTCGCATAGGCACCTGGAATGTACGCACCATGCTACAACCTGGAAAAATGAAAGAAATCGCAGAAGAATTAACAAAAACCAGAATGGATATTACCGCTATACAGGAATGTAGATGGGCAGGACAGGGTGTAATCAAAAAAGAAAACTATTCATTCATGTACAGTGGACAAGATAAACAAGGGCAACAAGGTACAGGATTTATAGTAGCATCAAAAATGAGAAACAAAGTTCTGCGATTTTTACCAATAAACGGAAGATTATGTGCACTAAGAGTAAAAGGAAAATTTTCAAACATTTCCCTTATAAACGGGTATGCCCCAACCGAAAATGCGCCAGAAATGGAGAAGGAAGAATTTTACGAGCGACTGCTAGAAATAGCAGATCAAATGCCAAAAAATGACACATTAATAATAATGGGAGATCTAAATGCACAGATTGGTAAAGAGAAACTCATAGAAGACGTAGCTGGGAAACATACTCTACACAGTACAACAAATAACAATGGAAACAAACTAGTCCAGTTAGCCAGTGCCTTAAACTTGACTATCAGCAGCACAAAATTTAAACACAAGAAAAGTCACAAAATGACGTGGACAGCTCCAGGAGAGAGAAATATAAGCCAAATTGACCATATACTCATTTCAAAACGAAGACAAAGAAACATACAGGACGTACGAACATATCGTGGAGCCAACTGCGAATCAGACCACTGTTTAGTAGTGGCAACAATGAAAGAAAAAGTCTCAAAGAATTACCGAGAAAAACATGTGAAGAAATTGAATGTAGGCAAGCTAACAGACGAACATTATGCACAAAAATACAGGGAAACTCGACAAAACAATAATGCTAACACAACGCAAGCAACAGACATAGAGATGGAATGGAAAATACTAAAGAAAAATATCACACAGGCAGCACAAAAGACAGTAACTGGAAACACAAAACTAAAAAAAGAATGGTTCGATGACGAGTGCAGAGAAGCATTAGAAAGAAGAAATACAGCTATTAAAATATATGCAAAACAAAAAGCAAGAAAATGAGGAACAGCACCAACGACTGAAACAAATTGCAACAAACTTATTTAGAACAAAGAAAAGAAGATGGATGGACAAGAAAATTGAAGAAATGGAAACCTACAACAGAAGAAAAAATATGAAAAAATTCCACGAAGAACTAAGAATAGAGACGAAGGGAAGAAAAGTAAATATACCAATCTGCAACGATAGCAACGGAAAATTACTGATAGAAAAAAACGAGGTACTTAATAAATGGAGAGACCACTTTAAAAATTTACTAGATAATGACAAAAACGAACTAACAATAACCCTGGAAGAAAAAGATACAGAAGAAGTAGAGGAACCTGGATGGGAAGAAACGTGTGCAACAATTAACAATTTAAAAAATGGAAAAGCAGCAGGCCCTGGCGAGGTGACTGGTGAAATGCTAAAATATGGTGGAGACCAGCTCAAAAGACAGATACATCATCTAATTACAAAGATTTGGCATGAAGAAAAAATGCCCAAAGATTGGAAAACGGAATAATAATTCCAATATTTAAAAAAGGTAATAAAAATGAACTTAAAAACTATAGAGGCATAACACTACTAAGCGTAGTCTACAAAATATTGAGCAGTATAATCCACAACAGACTATCAAACTATGCAGAGAAAATTTTAGGAGAACAGCAGAATGGGTTTAGAAAGGACCGATCCACGATAGACAGCATACACATGATGAGGCAAATATTTGAAAAAAGCAAAGAATTTAACATTGATATCCATAATCTCTTCATAGATTACAGTCAGGCCTTTGACAAAATTAACAGAAATAAAATGTTGACAGAAATAAGTAGCCTAGGAATTCCAACCAAGCTGTTACACCTTATCAGAATGACTATCGCAGACACAACGGCAACAGTTAGAACAACAGAGGGTGACACGGAGAGTTTCAATATCAGGGTAGGGGTCAGACAAGGAGATGTGCTTTCACCTACATTATTTAACTTGGTACTTGAAGCTGTAATGAGAAGAATAAACATCAACGGGCTTGTCAGTACAAAAAATACCCAAATATGTGCCTACGCAGTCAGGTACAGTTATTGGTCGGTTATTAAATTAATGTATCAGAATTATGATATTATAATGTGCATTTCAATATTTTAACGGCATCTAAAGACGCCTAGCTTACTGTATGAACTTATTTTTACAAAATTATGAGAAATGCAGGTCCGTATCTAAAAAATTTTCTGATGATCAGAAAAAAGCTCGAAACGTAATTAAACCATAATATGTGGCACATTGTTGAATTTAGAGTAACAAGGGCTTTGCAAATTTGGCATCAAAAAATCAAGACCGTATTTAAAAAAATGAAGTTGATGATGGTTTCTCGAAGACGAAACGTCGGATAAAAAAATTGATAACGTAATCATTAAGTCCACTAAAAGTTGCTGTAAAGAAGTTTAATCAGTTTTGCTCTAACTTTAATATTAATGCCAGAAAAAAATAAAAAAGAAAATCCAAAAATTCGGTTTTATTGAGATAATTCAAAAACGAACAATCATATCAAGGATTTCTAGATGTCATTTTTTTAGTCCTTTAATTGCGCAACTTTCTTCCCATTTAACCAAATTTGTATCTCTTACCATTAACGAGATCCCCATACTGGCCCTCCTTATCTTGGACACACTGTATATGACAACATGGAAACATAATGCTACGAACCAACCGCTACTCATAAATGAATACACCTTCCAACAAGTGAATACATTCTGCTATCTAGGGGCGCAACTAGATATCAAGGACAGCATGAAGGAAGAACTCAATGCAAGAGTTAAATCAGGATATAGAAGTTACCATGCATGCAAATATCTTCTGCAAAACAAAATACTAAGTAGAGCCTCTAAGATAAGAATTTACAAAAGCGTAATAAGACCGGTCATCACGTATGGATGTGAAACCTGGGTTCTCACAGAAACGCAAGAAGAGCAAGTAAGGATTTGCGAAAGAAAAATATTAAGAATAATATTCGGACCGATACAAGAAGCAGAAGGTATATGGAGACCCAGAATGAACCATGAGCTATATGAACTTGTGGGTAACAAAACTATTATCAAATACATGAAAGCACAAAGAATGAGCTGGATGGGACATATTTACCGTAAGGACAGAACAAGAGCTGTAAGGGCAATAACTGAATGGAACCCAGGAGTTACCAGAAAGAAAGGAAGACCATGCCTACGATGGAGAGATGCAGTAGAAAAAGACATACGGCAAATGGGCATAACAGACTGGCGAAATAAGATCAAGAATAAGAAAGCATGGAAAGACATAGTGAAGAAAACAAGAACCCACCCAAATCTGTAGTACCCTACCAGGAAACCGACGCGTATAAGGACCAATCCACCTTGTACGAAACAACGGAAAGGATTACGAAAGCTCCATTAGAAGAGCAGGCCATAATCCACAAGAGTTGCTGCCCCAATACATACATACATACAATCAATGGTAGTAAAAAATTGCAGATCAACCCCCTTAAAGTTCGTACTAGACGGAAGCTCTAAAAATCTTCACTTACCGCGATGGCCGAGCTAGCTCAAATTCGGCGATATGGTCGTGGGTTCAAGCCACCAGCTGTGTACCCTGCAAAGTCTTCAAGAGAAAGGATATGGGCGCCAGAAATCAGATGATTTCGAATAATTTAAATAAACTACAAATGACTAGCGTTTATTTAATAACTACTGAATAATCTGTAGTATGGTAATTCAATAATAAATAATCAAAACAATTTGATGATAAATAATGTCATAGTAGAGCTGTGCAAGTTAAATGAATGTTGCGATACGCACCAAGAACTTTTTGGGTTATTCAATTAATTGTAACCACAAATAAATCGAGTGGTATGCATATCGCTGTCATTTAAAAAAACCTTTCTATTCAGGCTATTGAAAGCAAAAAGCGTGAATGCTCCTTTTACAAAGGTTTGATTACACATATAAATTGTAGCTTTCAATATTAATTGTAATTAAGTATACGCATTTAAACTTCAAATATTAAAACTGATTGAACGTATGCGTCTAAACTTTACATGTTAGTAATAACGGAAAGTATAAATTTAAACTTTAAATACTGAAATTACTAACCTGTGGAGCCCAATAATTCCTAGGGACCGCGCTGTCAAAGGGTCGCTACTACAGGATATTCAGCTTAATGATCGCCTAACGTGATGCAACGACTTGCCAGGGGAAGCTGACAAAAAGGTCGAACGTTTTGCTCCTGGCAGCATCGACGCTGAAGGCAGATAACGTTCTTTAATGGGACAGGACACTAGCCTCCAGGTCCAAAATTATCGGATAGGAGCTGATTTTAAAACCATCGAGTGAAACTGTCAGTTAAGAGCTAAAGAAATGCAATTAATAGGTGAATAACAAACAGAAAAACGCCATCGTACCTGATTATAGTCAGCCCTTCAAAATTAATCGTCGTGGCGCAATACAGCACGAACGGGACCTTTTAGAAGCAAGTTACTTCGTCAAGGTGCAGGGAAAGAATCCTCGCGTATTGGGCCAACTAACAAAGACAGCTGAACGCTGCGAACTCGCGACAAGCCAGCGAATGTTTTTGGGCTTTCCAGAATCGACACAAAAAGAGTGTGCTGGTAAATTGAAATATTTCGAAACACAATTGATTATTATGCGAAGACAATATACAGGCTGGTCCTGAAATAATTGGTATGTGGAGAAAACATTTGAGCGAAGCCGAAAAATGGTTTCACACTTATTATTAGTATTATTATTATTATCGATTTCCTGCAGTTACTGATTTTATTTGCTGTGGTTCATCTAACCCCGGGAATGGTTCAGTTAACCCAGGTAATGGGGTTAACTGGATCACTGTTATTAAAGACCTAGTTTTGTTAACACAAATAATAGTAAAATATCAGTTGAAAATAATGTGTACTGTTCATGCAGAATGCAAAAAAAAGCAGTTTACTTAACCCTGGCCACCCATACTTAATACGAGAGATGGTGACATTTTGGCACGTGCATTTTTAGTTTGAGAAGACTGGGACTTTTATCAAGAATAAAATTTTATGATAAATGGATAATAAAACCAATTTCCATAATATACATCACACACTTTACGACATTATCTTATTCTGCATAAACTAAACAAGTAATCGTTTTTGTTAATAATTGTTCAAATCTAATTTCCAACATCAGAGGTATCCATTTTCATTGCAACGTTTCAATTTAATTGGGATGACAGAGCCATCTATTTACTAACATGTTTTAGGAGAATTTTGTGTATAATGATTAATTGTTGACTGTAATATAATGTAAAAAGTTTATTCATTCTTTAAAATTTGAGCAAGCAGTTTCGTTAGTCATGTAACTTATTGTTGATGTAAAATGGTGGTAAATAATTTAAAAATGTAATTATTATTACTGTTTGAATGTATTATTTCTATACTACATTTAACAAACGGATTTAGTGGCCCCTCAAACACATGATCTCTTAATTTAAATAGAATATTGCTACTGCCAAGTCAGTTGCATGCAGCTCGACTGACGAAAGCTCTTGATAATATTTGGGTTGGTGTTTATGTATATCACTTGGTCTATATTTTGTGGTTTGTTTTTATTTCACATTTTTTAAATTTTCGCAACGTTTTATTGTTTAAATTCATCCACAATTTTATTTGAAATAAAACAATTTTTTTAATTCTGAGTTTCTTAATTTGGAATATGTAAAACCGGTTTCTGCGCAAACTGTACTGTGCATACTATGCTTATCCCGCTAATTAAATTACTGAATATTCATTAAATGTTGTGTAGTATAATACTTAGCAGAGTACTGGTAATGGTTCTAATACTTTCATTATTATAAACTTGGATACAAGTCAAATGTTACACAAAAAATGTGTGAACTAACATTAAATGGAGTATTAATAATTTTTGGAGAGGTGTTTCGGACCATTACTGGGACTACAAATCCAGATTTGCAAACCTCAGAAACCGGTGGCCGCTGAATGGCGGTCGAAAAAACAGCGATTTTTTTTACTTTTTTCGGTTTTTGAACGATATCTCCTAAACTACGAGTTTATTGGAAAATAATCGTTCATAGCTTTTTTAAAGTAAATTAAATTTGCTATAAAATCGTTTTTGTAAGTTATATAGTTCCCGAGGTACGGCTTTTCAAAGCTTGACCTTTTTTTCCAAAAAGTGAAAATTTTAGTTTTCTTCATGTTTCGAGTTGGATACTGGCAAAATGACACGTCCTACAGAAAAGTCAAGAGCATGAAAGTTGTAGAGAATTTAATAAGCTTTGATCTGAGCTAAGACTAAGGTCCTTGTAGCTCATAATAGTCTCGTCAGAAATGACAATAAACGAAAAGATGGAAAAAAATGCTTTTTTGGTTGAAAGTTGAGTAATGTCGTTTCCTCCACCAACACCTTAATTAATGTTTTTTTTTCATAACATGTTGGTGGAAAATGTATAACCAAGTTGAGAAAGTTTACAGTGGTTTTTATAGCCATTGAAGAATTTTTGAAAAGAGCCTGCTCAGACGAAAGGAACTGGTAGGGAAGGAAAGACCACTAACGGGACCCTACCATTCATTCATGCTCCACCAACAGATTATAACACTATATTGACAGCTCTTGTGGAGGCCAATAACAAAATCAAAGCCCACAGACAAAAAACATGCTTTGTCACGTTTTATCAGCCTCTACATGAAAGCACGAGACATTATTGATAACGCCCATGGGAGTAAGGAGCTGAACAATGTTGTAGGAAGATATGGGGGCTTCCAGCTTATGTCATTTATGGGTTGCATTGGAGCTATCATGGCAGGGAGGAAATTGAAGGAGCTCTTTTAGGAAATTTATGCCAGTAAGGGCCGGTTTTTCAATCATAGTTTAAACTCAGTTCAGGGTTTAAACCGACTTCACACATTTTGTGCTGTTTTTCAATACTGGTTCAACCGGTGAATCGGGTTCAAGTTAAACGGTCCAGAGGGCTGGTTTAAACTCAGTTCAGCAACATTCGGATAACTCCGTAGGTACCTGCCTAATCGATCATATGATATTTTGGTTTGGTTATTACTCGCGTTTAAACATAACCTGAAAAAATCATTGTTTTTGTGTTGTCCGCCGAAAATTGTATTAAAAATGGACAATCCGGAGCGTTTATTTGCAATATTGGATGATAACGAAAACGAAGATGTAAAAGATCATTTATTAGAGTATTTAAATCAACCCAGACATATTCATCAAATTCGAGAACGGCCAAACCATTTTACATCGTGGGATGAAAACGAGTTTTTCGCTAGGTTTCGACTTTCGAAAATAACAGTAAATCGTATAATACACGAAATTGAAGGAATAATCTCAAGTCCTACGGATCGGTAAGTAGCTATATAAAATATTCGTGACACCACTTTTAGCATTTTAATAGTTTAAAACTAGTACTGTTCTAACGAGATGCATTGACAACAAGATATTAAGCTGTATGCTTCCACTAGTTAACTAATAAAGATTTCTTTTTACAGAAACCAAGCTCTATCACCAGCTGTGATGGTACTTTTAACGTTGCGGTTTTATGCAACTGGATCATTTTTAATAATAATGGGCGATTTTTCTGGCATCCACAAAAGTACTGCAAGAACATTTACTGTAATTTTTGACGTTTCATAAAGCTTATGTCTTGTTTCAGGTTCTTTTAATAAATTGACAAATGTCTGTTAACCAAAGTTCGAATAAGAAATTCCATAGTACTCCCTGTCCCGCTTTTAAATGATCTCATGGCTGAAATATGTCATTGAAGTTGACGTTTCTTTTACCGACACAAAGTGTATGTTGCTAAGCAACTTGTATCTCTTGTCTTGTTAAAACGTCGTTTACTGTCTTCTGAACTTACTCAATAAATGAGTCTTTACAGGCAAGGTGCCTGTAAAATGTTGCCATGGCGACTTTACAAGCTCCTTGTTTTCTAATAAACACATGCTTTATTAATCACTAATATTTTCAGTAAAAGGAAATAAAACGTACACAGCTCGCTTGCAATTAGCCTTTATTGGGGCTCACCGGATATAAATAAAACAATATCGTTAAGACAATACTTCTTTATTTAAATGTTTTGCAATTGTTTTTTTTTTTCATTTCTAATTCTATTTTTAAGATTTCTATTTTTAATTTGTGTTCATCTTTGATACACTGCATTTTTAACAAATGCTCTTCATGGGCCATTTGCTGCTCCTGCAACATGCGATTCCTCTGCAGCTCCAACAAATCTGATTTAGCTCTAGCCAACTCTGTTCACGTAGCATCTGCTGTCTTCTTCTTTTTCGCAGATCCTGCAAAAAAATAATTTATTTTCAAAATTCTTATAAAACATTCACACCTAAGTCAATAATTTTACATACTACTGGGTGTGGTGATTTCACTCTTAGAACAGCATGCTCCCGTTGGTTCAACAACACATTTTTTTGCCAATTACAATGCAGTATGCTTTGGCTGACGAAACATTGCGGGCGTATAGCTTCCCCAGTCTACAGCTGTATTAGATACTCCTACAACTTAAATTTAATTAAGCACGGGTTACTGTATTTCTACAAACAACTTACGATCATGCTTGTCTGCACTATCTGACGATGCGCTGCTCTGATAGATTAGAGTTTCATCAGCTCATAATATATGTACCTAACATTATCCGTTAATTGTTTTTTAATTATACGTACCCTGAACTTCATCCCAGTCAGTTTCGGAATGTGGCGATGCAAGTTCATTTGGAATAACTACAAACAAGAAATATTCATAATTAGATCTAACACTAAAATATTAAATACAGTACATTTTATGTTACTTTTTTATTAATACTCAATTACTTTCCAGTGTAAAATCACTCGCATCGCCACCAAATTCTGATGGCAGCCCAGTCACCTAGCTTCCCAACATTTCGTAAATTGTTGCATCTACCTCGGTAATTTTGGTTTTTATAGCTGCTCCACCACCTGTAATCCGCCTTTGCAATTTTATTTCTGCGAAATTTTTCTTTGAACGTTTATAATGTTCTCGTATTTCCGCCTCAACGTGTTTTCATCCCGGTATACCGCGTTACTGGCATTAAATTGCCGAGCAAGTTCTACCCACTGCTCAGTTTTCCCTCTATATGAGGAAACATCTGTTTTCTTGCACTCCAATACATTTTTCCTCTCTTTTACTAAGAATATCTAAAAGTAAAATAAATATTACCTAGTTTAATATATGAAGAATTAGCTATACATTACTTATTAATATTAATTTTATTATAAAATTAAGAACACACTAGCGTGCTATTATTCTTCACGAAAACTAAATTGAGGTTATAACTATTATAAAAAGCTAAAATACACCCTTTATTATTTTACTTACCAACTGCTGCTCTTCATCTGTGGTAAAATTTGGTGCTCGTTTACTTGTATCCCGTGGGGTTACATTATCTATGCTTGTATCCATTTTTTCAGCTTTATTTAATAGCGCATGTGCTTGTCGTTTGAAATTGAAATTTGAATCCTTGAAAGCAACGGCTAAAGCAACTAAAATCTAATCCTCGAGCGGTTGACGCAGACGCAGAATTTGTTTAAACAGATGTGATATTAGATACACAAGCGTGTTCGGAACTGAACTGAACTGAACCACTGTCAGATCTCGATTGAAAAACGGAAATGTCGTTGAACCGAGATCAGCTCTTGAACTAAGTTCTCGTGAACGAAAGTTTAAACCATGATTGAAAAACCGGCCCTAACAGCGTGTATAAAATACTGAATGGTCACGCATATGCAAGAACAGTCAAGAGTCCACACAATAGCTCACCTGGTATTACGTGAACTAATTTTAAACGAGGCGCAACTCACAGAGAACGAGCAAAAAGATATTGAAACATTACTCAATGAATCTCAGAGGTCTAGTGTGCTAAAATCTGCAGAAAGGAAATCCTTCCAGGTCTTACAAGCCTAGTTCAAAAATCATCCGTCGTACTGACAAATTTTAGAGTGGCCTCTGGCCATACCTAACCATCGCATTTTCATTCCACTATTTTGCAGGTGCAAAAGTGGTTGGGGGTGGAGAAAAACCCCACGGATTGGAAGTGGAAGTTGGATGAGTTGGGGCTTACTCCAATCACAATGGAAGTTCAACCAGTGCAACTCAACTCGTGCAAGTGATGGGCTGCACTGGGGGCTGCAGCTGCCGCAAAGCTGGGCTGAAATGCTCAGTTTTGTGCACTTTCTGCAGGGGGAAATCCTGCCTCAATGTGCCCACACCCCAGGATGATACTTCTTCAAGTGAGGATGAAGACATACCCCAGTCCTCGATTTCACTGTCCCAGGTCCCCCAAATCCTATACCATCCCATACCCGGAAGCTTACAAATGTTTGTTTGAATGTACCTGTTGGTTAAAATGTAAATACATTTTTATGAAATATTCTGCTTAAATATTTTTTCTGGCAAAATCCCATCTCCCATAGACTGTAATTTTTGTTTTATATATATATATACGTACTTCGAAACTTAGTTATAGAACATTTTCCGCCGACATGTTATGAAAAAAAAAACATTAATTAAGGTGTTGGTGGAGGAATCGATATTACTCAACTTTCAACTAAAAAAAGAATTTTTCATCCTGTCGTTTTTTGTCATTTCTGACGAGACTATCTGAGCTACAAAGACCAACCTTAGCTCAAATGAAAACTTATTAAATTTCCTACAACTTTCATGCCCTTGATTTTTCTGTAGGACGTGGCATTTGCTAGTATCCAACTGGAAACATGTAGAAAACTCAAAATTTTCACTTTTTAGAAAAAAAGGTCAATCTTTGAAAAGCCGTATCTCGGTAACTATATAACTTACAAAAACAATTTTGGTCTCATTTTGTAGAACATTTAAATTAATTTAAAAAAAGCTATGATATATTTTTCCAACAAACGCATAGTTTATGAGATATTGTCAAAAAACCGAAAAAAGTACGAAAAAGTCGCCGTTTTTCGACAGCCATTCAGGGAGCATAGTTTTCTGGGGGTTGCAAATCTGGATTTGTGTCCCAGTAATGGTCCGGAACACCTCTAAAAATTATTAATACTCCATTTAATGTAAGTTCCGATGTAACATTTGACTGGACTATACAGATCGAGAGTAAATTGTAATAGGAATTCTAACACATTTTATGCTTCTTTTTTTTATACGTCAATACTGGAGTAAGATTCAAAGTAGGGGTGAAATAGTACAATAAATATTCTGAGTTAAAAAATATTTTATCTTGCTAGCTGTAACAAAATGTAGCCCTTCAAATGCAAGTTTCTAGTGCTGCTTTTTGTTTAATTTGCCACTTTTATAAAATGTTTTTGCAGCGTCACTTTTGGTCGGTAATGTTTACGAAAGAAATATCATTGGGTGATATTTTTGAATATTACATAGACGCGATTTTTGAAGGCATTATAATAGACGCAAAGAGTAAGCAGTACAAGAGCGAATCCTTTAATCTTGTACGAATGGTTTTGCTGTTCGCCAAACGTTTAGTCCTTTAAACTGATTTTGCGAGCGGAGAGTAACCGAGAATCGACATTGGACTTTTAAACTGGATGTGATCTTTTTTCTCTCCAAAATAACTGTTGTCTCATATACTGGTTACTCTTTGATAGAGGTGCGAAACAAATGTTCTTATTATCATCGGTATAATAGTGACTGTACACTAATATAAATATCACTTACACAGGTTTACGCAAAAGGATGTGGTAAGGATTGTCGGCTACATGTGCAGCAGTTAAATCAGATACGCCTTCAAAAAGAGGAAGAATTAAATTTAAGTCGCAGCCCTGTCACTCCTTCACCTACATGTTCTTCATTCACAGCTAACAGTGATACGTTTCCCGCGAACAGTGCTAGTAGTCAATGGGAAGAATTTATTACCACAGATAGCGGCAGCACAGATATAGAAAAACAAGTTTTGGAATACACAGAAGATTTTGAAGATATTAAATACCGTGACTGGAAATTAAATAACATTGAGCCTCTGCCGAGTGTACAAACTAGTACTGAATTTAAAAATATTTTAGTAACTGATGACAAAAAAGAATTTAATGAAAATATCAAAACCAGCAGATGGTCAGAATTTATAACTACTGATGACAGTTTACATGTGGAAATGGACAATGATGAAGTATCACATTCCAATTATGAAAGACCCAATAAAATGCAAAAATATACACAAATGACGCAGCAACATATAAAAGATGAAGAGGAATTATATTTAAATGTTGCACTTGCTAATCGTAGTAATAATATATTTCCAACAAATACTTCCACCTTTAAAAAAGAAAAAAGTAGACTAAAATGTACAAAATTTGGAAAATCTCGTGAAAATCATGTGCCCCAAAATTTGAAAGAAACACCACGTGGAAGTACAGTAGATGCGGAATTTAACACAGCTAAAGAACACGAAATTTCTGATAACATTGCTCATGTTAAAAGTAGTCGGTGGGCAGAATATT
The DNA here is from genome assembly GCA_940337035.1 of Agriotes lineatus. Lineage (NCBI taxonomy): Eukaryota > Metazoa > Arthropoda > Insecta > Coleoptera > Elateridae > Agriotes > Agriotes lineatus. Next base: position 158,857 of record CALNHX010002698.1, read on the forward strand.
TAAGTCCAGCTGATAATGCTTCTAATGAAGATGAAGTTGAAAAACCAAAGTATGTATATGAAAGCTGCAGTAAACAGCATCAGATCACAAATGTTTATCCAAGAGAGAATGTAGAACTCAAGTGTACAAACTTAGTGGAGTATAATCAAGACAATGCTCGAACAAATGCTGATATAAGATTTGAGAATGATGGACATGCGACTTCAAAAAAGGGGTTGTATGAAAGCTGTACTGAAGAAAACGAATTGGAAGCAATATTTACGTTTTAGATTATTGTTTTGCTGACAGATATTACTGCAGAATTTTGTAGAACTGAAGAAAGTTATGTTGTTATGTTTCATGTAAAATCAAATAGGATTATAATAAAACTTTGTTAAAGGAGTTCAGTTTAGTGCAAACAAATGATTCCTAAAACAAAATAAAAATTTTCTCTTCAAACTTAGAATTTTGTTTTATAAAAGATATCCTTTATAACTACTACTCAGGATTATTAAATGAGGTCCATATAATATAGTTAATATAGATATTCTCTTAAGTTTCTTTGTCTTTTTTAATATTATTTGGTGGATATTTTACCATGCATTTAGAAAGTAGTGCAAAGAAACTTGTTGCTTTATTAATAACATATTTATAATAAGAACATGATAATGGGGGCTCTTTTATACCGTTGAATGCTGCCAGGAAGGTAATTTCCAGCCTTTTTAATTAGCTAATGTAAATTAATAAAATTTTACTCTAGCGGGTTGCGACAGCATTAGAGGTCTTGCCATATCTCAGTGACCACAAATGCGCAGTGGAGCAAGGGAGAAAACTGTAGAGCTAGACGGCCAAATGGTGTTTTCAGTATAACCTAAAAACAGCAGGCTATCTTACAAGCGCGAAATTTAAAATAGGTTGTGTCAATATTTCGTGTTTATTTGATAAAATTAAATTATTTGAATTGAAATTTAATAAAAGTTAAAATGTTGTTTATCAAAATAAACATTATTAATAAAACAGAATTAAATATATTTGTGAACAACAAAAGTTCTAACTGTAATCTACCAGACAATGGGCCGGTTGCAGAAAGCAATGTTAAGTCTGGTGTTAACTAACGTCGCGTCAAAGTGAACAAAATCGCATCAAATTTTGTTTACTAATGTATTAGTTACCATAAGCATTTGAGATTTGATGCGTTTTTGTTCACTTTGACGTCGCGTTAGCTAACACCAGACTTAACATTGCTTTCTGCAACCGGCCCAATATGTTTTTTCTCCACTATTTATGTAGAGAGTAAGACCGAGGCAAAAGTAAATAATTTAGCAATTTCGAACACTGAAATATCCTGTCCTGAATTGTCACAAACCTTAATTTTCGAAAAAATTCAGAAATTACCAAATAAACTCACTGTGGGGCCCGATGGAGTGCCTAATGTACTTCTAAAAAAATGTGTCACCACCATCACCCAGCCTCTCAGTTTGATTTTCAATTGTTCATTAAATTCAGGGGTGGTTCCTCATGTATGGAAAAATAGCTATATTATGCCAATTTTTAAATCTGGTAAAAAAGACGATATTAAGAATTATAGAGGTATATCAATCCAATCCAGTATCGCTAAACTACTAGATAGCTTAGTTTATTGCCAAATTATTTTTTCCTGTAAGGAGATTATTGACGACAATCAACATGGTTTTATGCCAAATAAATCCACTGTAACAAATTTGGTTCTTTATGAAACAGCAATTTTAAATGCATTGGAGAACAATTCTCAAGTTGATTCAATATACACCGATCTGTCAAAAGCTTTTGATAGGGTAGACCATAATATTTTAACATCCAAATTACAAAGCCTAAGGGTTAATGATGGACTCTTAAGATGGTTAACCAGTTTTCTGCTAGACCGTAAGCAGAGGGTTAAGTTAGGATCATTTGTTTCCGAAGAAATTAGCGTAAAGTCTGGTGTTCCTCAAGGTGCACACCTATCACCATTATTATTTAATCTCTTCATCAATGATATTAGCAGTTGTATTAAGCACTGCAAGTACTTGTTATTTGCTGACGACTTAAAAATCTATCTACCTATAAATTCAACCGAGGATCAAGAGCTTTTGCAGGTCGACCTAAACAGTTTGGTGGGGTGGTGCAAAGAGAACAGTTTAAATCTCAACATTGATAAGTGCTGTTTCATCAGTTTCTACAAAGTACACAAAAAATTCAATTCGTCATATTCTATCGAAAACCGTCAGCTTCAGCCAGTGACTTCAGTAAAACATCTCGGTGTGGTTTTTAACGAACAGATGACCTTTATCGATCACATTAATAATGATTTAGTTAAGGCAAACAAATTACTAGGGTACGTGCTCAGAAACTGCAGGGAGATGTCTATTGAGTCAACTAAACGAGTATACAGTGTGTCTCACCGACTATGAGACATAGCAAAATTAACATTGGGAAATTATGTAAGGATCAACTATTGCTTTGGCCTGATCGAGAATTGTGATTGGTCAGAAGTGAAACAATCATTGAATTATTTTGTTGTCACAACTGTGCTTTAAAATTTGCTGTCCCAATATAAATTTTATTAATATTCATTGGACTGTAAAATATTCCTGTTGTTATCAAAACTGCTGTCTGTTTGTAAGACTAGAATTCGTTCACTAATCTTACTTTCTAATTTTTATGCGCGCGCAGTAAATTTGGCACTGTCAAATATGCCATAAATAAAAAGAGATAACTTTCGCCTTATTTGTTTACATTTTATTTAAAATCAGCCATTTTCAAGAATAACACCACACTTGCTGAATTTATTTGGTAAGAATTCATAATTCATATTCCTATATCTTATTTTTTAATAATTGTATTACGACCTTGCTACTTTTAGGTTAAGCTGAAAAAATGGTTTTCTCTGATGAAGACAATAAGTTTATCGTTAAGGCTTTTTTATATTCTGGAGAACGTGATGAAAATTGTGTTTGGATATATTTATCTCCATCTTGTTAGCAACAATTTGAAAAACAGTTCCCTAACGTCGTAGTGCCACATTCCGTGGAACATGTAACGGCAAATGTAGAGGGACACCACTTAATCTGTGGTCGCTGAAGACATTTTGCAAGATATTTAAGATCGAATAACCACAAGTCCTAATAAAGCACATTTGTCAGCTCAAACAGGTAAATTGACATGTAATGGTGTTCTTTAATAATTAAATTATTGTACATTAATTTTTTGTAGGCGTTTTGTACAGATTCTGTCCTGTTAAAAAGGTGTGCAAAAATGCTGCATATAATGCACCATTAGATGATTTCCGCTACACAAGAGCTATTGTGATTGCAGTTAATACCATCACACCAAGAATATTGGCCAATGTGTTTAACAATAAAACGTAGGGTTAACATGTATTTAGAACATGATCGAAGGCATTTTGGGAAACTTCTGTGAAAAATAATTATGTAACTGCTGAAATGGTTAGTTTACTTACAAATTTGTTTTTTTAAATGTTACTTGAAGACGTATGCCATTGTAATTAAGCAGGGTGCCTGACATGTAGTAAACGGACACACGAGAGAGGTTAAGTATTTATGTATAACTGTAAACAATGTATTTTATAATAAAAAGTTTTGTCTTGTATTCTGTGGTTTTGTTCAAGAAAAATTTGTTAATTTAAAGTAAGATAAACAATGGTATATCCAAAAACCATTTTTAAAATAAAATAATGGAAAGAAATTACAAATATGTTTTACGAATTTTATAACAGAAAACAGAGGTTTAACTAATTAATTAAATGCTCAAATGTGTTTCCATTCACTACTAAACAGTGACAGTCTGTCGTAAAAGTTGCGACGTACATTATTTAACATTTGAGGTGTTATATTAAAACATGCTTCTGTAATAGTCTTTAAGGAAATCTAAATTTGCATGTCGTCGCGAGCTATACATTTTTGACATATCCAGTTTCTTGGAATCGTTTGGAAATACGCGCTACTGTGTCCTTGGAAGGAATTGGCTGATCATTGTAGTACACACTAAAAAGATCTGAAGTTCTTCTCAAGCTGTTACCGGCTACATTCCAAGAAACTATTTGGATTTTTTCGTCTGTAGTGTAAACATTCATTGTACGTAAATGTATCACTTATTATAAATGATCAACTACGTGGATAACTTTAAAATAGTTTCATTTTATTATTCTAAACAAATTTGCTTAAATAGCTCAAATAACTTTGATTAGGTATTTGACAGAATTAATATTTTCTTTTGTTTTGCCTAATTAAACAGCATCTATAGGTCATAGCCCTAGTTGATCCTTATATACTTTTCCAATGTTAATTTTGCTATGTCTCATAGTCGGTGAGACACACTGTATATGTCTCTGGTAGTGCCTCACTTAGAATATGCCTCAATCATCTGGTCTCCTTATTATGAGGTGCATAGTATTTCCCTAGAATGAATACAAAATAAATTTTTGCGAGATTGTTCCTTCAAGTTACAATATACAATTGTAGATCATAACTACACTGATATTTTAAATATCCTTAATATGCAAACTCTAAAAGTTCGTCGTACTACCAATGACTTATGCTTCGTGTTCAGATTGATCAATGGACTGTTGATCTGCCCAGATTTGTTGCAGTTAATTACTTTTAATGTTCCTAACAGAATACTCAGACATAATCACGTCTTCTTTATTAAAATCCACACGAGGAACTATGGAAAACATTCGCCTATCGATAGAACATTAAAACTTATTAATGAAAAAAATCTAGATGTATTTCATGGTTCCCTCGACTCTTACAAGAAGCAACTTAAATCTATTTTGTAAAGTAGGGTGTATGATTGAGTTTTTGTTTCTACTTGTTCAGAATGTTATATTAATATTTTTATAAGTCATGTGCATTGTGCATATATATTCTTGATTTATAACAATTTATTTATAGTGACTTAATGTAATGTAAATCTCACTTTGTAATGGGGCTTTCCGTTAAATAAATAAATAAATATAAAATAAAACTCCGTCTTCCCACCAATTTCCTTTAATAGAATGGAGTTGTTCAAGTTTTTCTAAAATACCGTAGATGATCGAAATAGTGAATATTCACAAATGTGAACTTCCAATATAGTGAACACAAAAATTTTTGTGTTATGAATATAGGGCTATTCGAAACAGTGAATACCTGTAATTCGGAATAGTGAACAACTGCGCAGTGCGACTTTCACTCTGATGATGCAAGCTGCAAGGTCTTACGAAACGTTAGTGAATATGGATGCACAAACAGCAAAACGGCCAAATCTGCCTAAGTATCCTCCTCGTTCTCAAGATACTCAAACAACACGAGCCACCAAAGAGCATGGCCATTGCGCGGGTTTTTGCACGGTAACAGGCTAATAGGTCTGTACGAGTTAACTTCATTATTGGGTTTGCCAGGTTTCTGTACAAGTATGATCTTCACTACTTTCCATTGGAACATAATTAGTTCTTATTACTGCGTTAAAGATGAACGTCTATTCTACCATTCTCTCCTTAATATTCGCTTCTCAGATATTTTATTTAGAATTTCAATAGGATAATCTCGAGTTTTGGAAATACTTTTTGTTGGCAGAGTTGCTTTCCAGGCCGCTTCCTGGATCAGGCAGGTTAAGTTTTCAACAGCTGTTTTGATATCTTTATCTATTTTAAGCGGAATATTTAAGGAAAGATTTTCATCAAGGAGTCTCCTAAAAAAGACCCAATCAGTCTTCTTGTTATGAAGTTGTGGAGGTTTGTTTTTGATTATTATGTTTGTACTTAAGGTAAGTGTTACAGAAGAGTGATCTGAGAATAGGTCAAAGTTATGTTCAACAAGGATGTGGGCATAGCCAATGCCTTTGGTGATAAAGAAGTCCAGTAAATCTGGAGTTTTTGTTCTATCCGTGGGCCAATAAATCGGCCTTCCGGCAGAATGGTAATTTAGATGTTTTTCGTATATAACTTCGCTTAATACTCTGCCTCTAGGATTGCACAACCTTGGCCCCATTGAAGGTTTTTGGCGTTGTAGTCTCCCCCAGATATAAATATTTGTCCCAAAGTCTGAAAGTATTCTGCAAACCCTTCTTTATTTGCTCTATATCTAAGGGTGACAACATGCTGCTGATATATAGGACCATTCCAGTCTTCTACCATTACCGATGTAGCTTGCATGTAGTCATTGCTGAATTCATTTAGTACGTAGTGTTTAATTTTGTTGTTTATAATTAGGGCAGTACCGCCTCTGACATTTCCCTCTGGATGTTTGGTATTATATACTTCGAAACCGGAAATTTTATAGTGAGTGTGTTCCGTAAAATGAGGTTCAGGTATTAGTAGGATATCAGTTTTATTAATGTTTAAAAATGTTTCTATTTCTTGGCGATGTTGCGTCAATCCGTTTGCATTCCATGTCACTATTTTAAATTAGGCCATTATTAGTATCACGGCCTGCTGAATTGTGTGACAACCGTCACTTTATATGGCCTGGGCATTTTTTTGAAATCCATTGTTTTCATTTCTGAGAAAATGCCAATTTTGGCCGTTTTGGCGCCACATACCCACGATGACATTTAAATGACAACGGCTGCCAAGACTAATTCGTATTTAGAAATGATTTTTTAAATGGAGTATCAGTAGGATAAGGACCTATTGTTTTGAATTTAATATAAATATGAATGGTGTTATCTATTTAGTGTCGTGTAAGTACATCTTAGAGATCTATAGTTTTAATATGTTCCTTGAGAGAGGCGTGGAACTCCAAGAATTCGTAGTTGAAGACAGAATCATATTTTCAGGCAGGTATTTTTTGGATAGCTCACACATTTGCACTAAACTAGCATATGATATGCAGATAATCGTATTTCTTACAAATTTGGAATATGTTCTAGGTGGTAATAGTAATGAAGTACTTTATTCTGTGTGTTATTGTAAGGTTGTAAGTTTATGTGTAATTTATTGAAAAATTGTAAAATTAAACATTTAAAAGTTATGTTTTATTGAATACCTATCTGTAAATGTAGTAATTACAAATGTACCTACTAAAGAGAGCGCAATGTGATTTAATAGTCTTTGCCCAGAAGGAGTTACTCGGAAACACCTTTCTTGAAAGCTACAACTAACAATTCTTTCTCGTTGTTTATGGATATTTAAATAAAAATAGAAAATAGATATCGCTAAAAAGGTACGTTATTTGAAGCACCAGTACGATAATTTAAATTTAGCTTACAAATAATTTTGTTCGAGGAAAATTCATGATAAGATCTTCCCCAATTGGTATATTTGCACGTTGCACCTATTATACCTATGTCAAACCGCTTTCTATTTTAAGAATACTAAATGCAATCTTAAACAATAATAACGAATAAGTTAATCAACAAATTATACTGTAAACATAAATAACGTAAATGAGAAAATACACGAAAAAACTAGCATGAAACTAATCAAAAAAACACAATAGAAATCAAAGTGAAAAATACACGGGAGGGTTATATTATTGTTGTAAAATTTTAAGAAACGTAAAATTTAATCAAATATTTGCATTGTAGTCAACGTAGTAATTGCTGTTACATTGCAAATTTGAAATTCCCGCTCGTGGGTATACAGCGCTCTGCGGAGAATCGCGAAAGTTCACATATGCCCAGGCCGCATACAGTGACGTTTGTCAAACCATTCAGCAGGCCGTGATTAGTATTATTGCTGAAGGTTTGTTGCCTTGTTGCTTTTTGTTTCTGACATCAAATCCAGGATTGTTTTATTTTGAGTTGCAATAGTTTCTTGTAGGAATTGTATTATCACTACTTCCCGCGAGTGATACGTGAAGCCATAGAAATAGAAAAACATCCAAATAATATAAACAAGGAAGACAATTTTAAGCTAAGTAAAAAGTGGACTCCTGTGATACACGATCTAAAGCATTACAACCACTGTGCGTCATAAGGCCATGCCCCACGGATTACGGTGCACTTGAACGACCAATCAGAGTTACGTTACTCCAAGTGCCTGGCACGGAGGACTATAAATAGCTCCATACCGACCTTCAGTTCTTAGTGCAACTTTCCCTCTGTTGAAGCAAGTTGCAAGGTCTTGCGAAACGTTAGTGAATACGAATGCACAAGGTTTTGCGTCAATTTTGACACAGACTGACGCAAAACCCAACCTGCTAACCTCGAATTTAGACTTACAGTGCCACCAACAATACACTTCAGTACTGCCAAACGCATAACATCAACTGGAGCTGCTTATTGTGCTTTAGTACATAAAAACCAGTTCTGCTCAGCTTGGTTATATTTTGACATTTAATGTCACTTTTATGTAAAAATGTAATATTTTACATTTTTTATGAAATGCAATAGTATACGCAATACGTTATAAAAGTGGTTTTACTGAACTCGTATGGGCGTTTAAGTATTCGCTAATGCTCGTACTCAAACCAGCCATACTTGTTCAGTAAAACATCACTTTTCTAAACTTGTTGCGTAATATACTATTTATTATTGGTATTTGGGGTGTCATTCTGTCTAGATATATCGCCTCCTTCACTATTTAATTCAATTTCTTTCTAGTTCCTGGAATCTATTATTTGTAGATATCGTGTTCTGGGGAATTATTTATGTCCCTCTTTTTTTTTACAACGGTGTTATTTCTTGAAAGTCATTTATTTTAATGATTTCCATTTCTTCTTCAGGGTTTGTTTGAGCTTGTTTCTTTGTGTTTTGTGTGTTATTTGAAGATTCAAGATTTGTAGCAATAATCGGTACCTAGTGATTTTTGGGTGTTTATAATTGGTGATTTTATATTTGGTACATCATACAGAACCACAGACCTAAGAGATAGAGTAACAAGGTCAACACATCACGAAAACACACACCACATACAATGGTTGCTGTGCAAGCACCAAAGGCACACGCTCCAATTCTGTATCCTGAATCAGGGGCAAGTTGAGCATTTTACCGCCAGATGCCAGGGCATAAAGCACCAGCCTCTACACCGCAAGGTAAATGAAGTTACAGATAATACATACATACATTATATATCGGTTATTGTACTGATTGCTGATATTGAAGGTTGAACAACGGCTGTGTTGGAATTATTTGCGGGCGTGGTGTATAGTACATTGATTGAAGTTTTGCTGCAGGTGGCTGTAGTGATTGCATTATCGTCAGCGGCTGCTGTTCATAACCATAAGAGGCATAGTTATGATTATTAATGTAATGATTTTGACTTGGGTTCGGATTTGATTGCATTTGATAAAAATTTACCCCATCACTGCTGTTCTGCATAATATAGTCCTTTTATTATTGTTTATTTAAATTATTTAAGTTAGATGTAATAAATAATAAATGTTCTCATTCGGTTACTGGTCACTCACCGATAGTACGAGTAGTTTCTGCAATTGTAGATAAGCACACTTTAACTTCGTTGAGCGGGATAACATATGTGTTCACTTGACAAAAGTCAAACATGTCAATTATGAATATTAATTATTACATTCCCAAATATCCTCTGTTAATGCATAGATTAGTACAGAGACATTGAAAAAAATTGAGGACCACATGACCACATAATATTGGTAACCCATTTAACACTGTTGGCAACTATGTTTAGTAAACTAAATCTGACACTAGCAGTGGCATGCCGCACGTTAAAGAACTAATAAGAGTACTCTCACTATTGAGAATCAGTCATTCGCACAGTTACACATAACTATTCAAAAGTAAGTATCTTAGACTATTATTAATACAAAGGAAATAAAGTGTTGTAAGTTACATAATGCAATGTGAAATTTCAAAACTGCACAAAGACCAAGAATATCAATGCTCAAAACTGTCAAAGTTAGAAGATTAAATTCAGTAAATCCTCCAATGTCACTGGGCACCCTGTGTTTAATGATTTATGATATCTCTGTACTATGATTGCAGTTGTTTGTACATCAAATTTCCAAAAGCCGCAATCTAGTGTTGAATTCATCCATTAAGAACATTTGTAATAAACTCCGCTTTATTTGCAATATAAGTAGCAGTTTTACAATTAAATAATAACATTTTGAAATCCTACTGCAAAGGGTGATTCATAACACATATTTATTGCAGTTTCCTTGGAATAATAGATTCATCTGAAAAATTCTTACAATATATTCGCTAATGCGGTTACAATGATGTTTTATACATACTATATCAGCAAAGCCTCTAATTGCTAATTCCTATATATATAAATTGCTATATAACATAAATTAGAGATCACAATTTTTACAAATGCATTGTCTAATTGTAACTGATTTATTTACACGATTAATTTCCGTTTATGTTCACATTCAGTCAGGTTTTATCTAATACTCTACAAGTTATGCGTAATTAATATAAATGTCGTTGTATTGTAAATATTGTTAATAAGACAACATATAACTGCTGTCAGTTTCAGAACAACAGGTACCAAAGCTCAATATTTAAAGTACATGTATGTGTAGGGGCAATACGTTTCATTCATAAAATATATCTTACTCTTCACAGGACCAATAACTACATATAACATTACCAAAATTAATCCACAGTTATTATTAGAAATTATATGTACACTGGTGTAAGACTTTGGTACCTATATGTGATAACATGGGGTGTATGTTGGTACTATTACCTGTCACAGATATTGCCAATTTACAACAGTGGACTAGCGTTATACACAGCTCCCTGCATATTACTTTACGACCATCTAATACTAGCACATCCATATTACTAATATACAGTTACTTTAAATTTTATATACTTTCCCGAAACAATAAAATTTACAAATTCTTTGGCATACCTACATGCATGTATGTTTTACATCGTACAACTTTAATGCAAACCATACTTAAGTATTTCAACACAGTACTCAAGCAAATAAATTAATTCTGGAATCCATGTAACGGATAACCTCCCCTCCTACTGGTACCATTTCTTCTTAAGAATTCCAAATGCCTGCTGTTCTCTTCGTATCTCACGTTCCTGTTTGTTTGATCGCCAAACATTGGACCATACTTTCCTACGCCGCCATCTCCTTTAAATGCACAGTATATTTAATAAATGTGTTTTATAGTACATCACAAAGTAGAAAAAACAATCATTTTAAGCATACATAGAAATTTATGTTACATATGCAACAATTTTAATAGAAGTTTACAACATAACTATATAGACATGCAAGTAGAAACCCATGCAATTATGGTCATGAAAAATATTCCACACGCTACTTACTTTGGTAACTTATTGCTGCGGGTGTTGTAATAAAATTGTTGTTGTGGTGACAACACTGACTGGGATAGAGGTAATGAACTCGCCGCTGATTGATATAAATGGAAATGTAAATTATGGTATGATAGTTGTAAAATCTACTGTTAATACATACTATGCTATAATATGATTTTTTGATATTAGATTGATTAGAAACGCTGTTTTAGCACTACTAACTAACCATTATAACACATTCAATTTAACTAAACAATTTTTAGAAATTGCAAAGATATGTTTATCAAAAGCTTTAAATTAGTTACCTCCTGTGGAAGATGAAGAAAAACTAGTTACGCTTCAAACTTAAATAAAAATTGATGAAAATGTGTTCAACTGAATTCTAGTTTTAGTTTCTAATGATCTCATGAATTGAAGTTTTAAAATGTATTAATTTTCTTGAGTTGTTTAGTAAATTGTGGATAATGTTAATTCCAGATAATAAATGACAAAAAATGTGTAGACATTTATATTTGGTATGATAATAAGTCTCCCACGACTTCGATTTGTTTCCCGTGGTCACCATTGCAGTAGTTTGTTTGTCTATCTATCTATATATTTCGGTTTTGAGTTTTATTTTATATCATTTTAAATTAAGTTGTGGTAAATTATATTTA